>JACEIK010009032.1:15186-35164 GCA_018107945.1 Datura stramonium
ATATAATATTAAATTTACACATAATATATATAGATCTGAATATAAAAATTATGAACGATGAAAGAAAATAAAAGAAGCAGAAGAAGAAGAAGAAAAAGCAGCAATAAAAGAAAAAGAAGAACGAAGAAGAATAAGCAGAAAAGAGAAAAAACGACAAAGCAACATCGAGATAATAAATTAAATACGAGTTAAAGATTATTAATTTACCCTAATTATCAATTTTTCCTTTAAAGATTATTATTATTATTGAATGAGAGATTAATTAATATCTTAACAATTGCTTAATGAATAAATGAGACGAGCAACATCATTATTTAAAAGAACATGTGTTATCAATTGCTAATTTCTCTAACACATTTTCTGTATTTAATCCAAAAACCTTAGGCAAATACATCTGGTATTTAAAGAATTTAAGACCTACCTTGCCACACGTTTCATGAAATGCATATTTTAATCAAATTCTAAAACGTGACAGCTAATTTTAAATGATCAAAATATATGCATATTGCAACTTTCCCTCTATTTAAGTTTATTTTTCGTAGTTTTAATTTGATAGGAAAAACTTTAATGGTTAATTTTATCTCTTATCGGTGAGAATTCAATTTTCCATTTTGTAATTGCCTCTATTATTTTTTTTTATAAAAGAAACTAAAATTTAAGAAAATCAAATCTTGTAATTTCTAAATTAAAAATAGATAAAATATATCAAAATGCCTAGCATCAAATATGTAATTATTGTCGTCCAGTATTCAAATCAGTAAAATAAAAAATATAATTAATATCCGAGACTACAGAATTCACAGTGTGTCAAATTCTAAGAGCAGTAACAAATCACACAACAGACTCGATTTTGTTTGTCTAAAAATATGCAGAATGTTAAAAAAATTCGACATTTATTTATAGTCAAAGATTTGAAGTGAAGGGGTGTGAAGACACCTGTTCAGATGATATCTGTTCGGAATGATCATTGAAAAAGAAAATGGTATCTGTTTGGAATAATCATCAGAAAAAAAAATAATTCAACTTTCTCTCCGTCCAATTTATTCCTATCCATTTTTAATTTATACCCAATATTTAACTCCAATAGAAAAAAAAAAATGTAATCTTGATTACATTGTCACGCTGTCACACAAGTGTGTTTAATTAAGATACCTAGTAAGGCATGCTAAGTTATTGGAAAAGAGAAAAAGAAAAGAGAAAGCCCGCGCAGAAACAAAAAGATTTTTCACTTTCCAAATTCCCTGTACTTTTGATATTGGGATTTGGGAGTAAAGAGAATAGTAGAAGTGAACCATAGCTCGGAATTTTCTTGGAGGAAGAAAGGAATATGCCAAACAAGCGAAGGAAATCAGATATCCCAGTTGTGATCATAGATAGCAGCACTAGTGATGAGGAAGAAGATGATGTTGATTACCTTGGTGATAGTAGTGATGACGATAGTTGTGGTAATTCTAACAACAAGAAGAGGAAGAAAATGGGGATTTCAAGACCTAACCAAACTAGGGGTGGAGAAAACAGCAGGAAAAAAGAGTCTAAAATGTGTCATCAGTGTCAGAGGAGTGACAAAGACAGAGTGGTGTGTTGTTCCAAATGTAAAGCTAAGAGATACTGTCTTTCCTGCATCACTCGATGGTAAGCCTCAGGGGCAGATTCAAGATTTAAACTCGGGGTTCTGTTTTTAAAGGCTCTTAGTATTAAACAGATTTTTACACATATGCGGGAGCTACTGAATGATGATGCATCATCCCCTGGGCTTTTCTCTATTTGACCCTTTTTTTAAAGCCAAAGATAGAAACTTTTGATGATGTAGGCATATCAATCCTACTTCATGGAGGAAGTGTAATATTTGAGTGTCATTCTTGATGAAATTCTGGGATGATATTTTGCATAAACTGGCAATGGGGCAGAGAAGAAGGGGTTTGGGAAGCTGGGTCAGGCGAACAATCAATAGATACATAAGTGGGGCTGGGTAGGGTAGGCCAAAATTGTGGAAAAGAAGCTAAATGGGGCAGGGCAGGGCGGGCTAAAACTATAGCAAGTTAAGGGGTGCCCTTCCCTGTAGTGCCCCACCCTGCCTCAGTTACATCGCTATTTTTGCTTAATACTTGTGTGTTTTTGTCCATGGTAATATTTTATTGACTTTTGGTAGGCAATGATTTTTTTTCTCTTTTGGTCATTGAGGTTGATGCTTGAAGACTTGGATCTTTGACTATCATATGATATGAATATGATAGTGTTTCGGGGAACTCTTAGATGATATATATCACATTGAACAAGTTCCTAGAGTTGAACTCACCTTGGTGGATGTTTTGAACAAATATCAATATTAACTATGTAGCGTCTTGCTTTGATGAATTAGCATTTTTATATGATCAAATTTCAACCAAAGGCCTTGTCATTTTTCCCAACATTTTGCTACTTATTTTGAACATTTACTCCGATGACATCTGTTTATTGTAATGACAGTTTCTGTTGCTTAGCCATCCTTATTACCACAAAACTTGCCATCATTAAGTTTTCTATTTGTCCTCTGTGTAGGTACCCTCGGATGACAGAGGAGGCCTTTTTAAAAGCTTGCGCTGTATGTCGTAACCTTTGCAACTGCATAGCATGCTTGCGGTTAGATGGGTTAGCTGAAGTAGGATTCTTTCAATTCTTCTCTTTGTCTAATGCTCGGAAAACATTTACTTATTGCAAATTGAGTGGTACTCTTGTTTGCAATGCAGCAGTTGATGAATGTAGAAGTGAAGTTCAGTGATGAAGAAAAACTCGAGTACTCTAAGCACATTGTACGAGCACTTTTGCCAGCTTTGGAACAATTTAATACAGAGCAAATGATTGAAAAGCAGATTGAGTATCAGATTCAAGGTATTAAATCTCTCTATTTTATGGTAAGAAGGTTGTAGATTTATAAAGAGGTTATGTTATTAATGTGAGTGACTCAATGTGATTCCGCACATGGGGGCAGCATTTGATGAAGCCAACAATCTCTAAGTTGATTTGTGTTTCACTTTCAATTTTCTAAATAGAAAGGCTGGTTATATGAGCATTTTATTCAATGACAAAGGTTTCTTTTGTAATTATCCCTTTGGTAAGTAAAATAGGTGTCTCTTGGATCCCTCTTGTCAGGAAGAAAAGTCCAGTTTCTACCCATAAAAATTACATTCTTATTAAATGGAATGATATGCAATTAAGAAGGCTATGAGATTTGCTGCTGTAATTCTTCAAGATAAAGATTGTTTCATTGAGGACCGCTTTTCTTTCTTTGGACAGCATTGCCAGATTCAGATGTTAATATACACAAAGCAGAATACGGGAAGGATGAGTGTATTTATTGGTGAGCATTCGCTTTTACCTTAGACTGCAATTAGTTGATAAGTTCACTGAATATTGAATGTCACCCTTTATTTTGCAGCAACTATTGCAGTGCTTTTATTGTTGATTTTCACCGGAGTTGTTCTAGCTGTTCCTATGATCTTTGCCTTACTTGTTGCAAAGAATTAAGGAATGGCAACCTGCAAGCAGATGCATCCGAAGTGAGGATGCAATATATTGACAATGGACCAGGCTATTTGCATGGTAATAGCATAACTTCATCCAAGAATGGAAATTGCGCTGGAACTACTGAAGTTAAAATAAGGGATCAAAATAAGGTGGCAATGGCATCTAAATGGAAACCCAAGGAAAATGGCGCTATTCCTTGCCCACCCAAAGATATGGGAGGCTGTAGTAAAGGAACCTTAAATTTGAGATGTATATTTTCTGAGAATTGGATATCACAGCTGTTACTGAAAGCTAAAGAAATAGCACAAAAATGTAAATTGAAGGAAATGAATTATGAGTCAGAACTGCACTACTCCTGTTCAAAATATAAGGGTGAAAATGATACTTCTGGTGGCAAGCTACGTAAGGCAGCTGCTCGGGAAAATTCTGATGATAACTATGTATTCTGTCCAGCAGCTGTGGATACTCGGCGTGCAAATTTGAGGCATTTTCGGCTCTATTTATCTAAGGGTGAACCAGTTGTTGTAACTAACGTTCATGATAATGCATTGGGATTGAGCTGGGAACCTATGGTAATGTGGCGTGTTTGTCGACAAACCAAGAGCGCTACTGATGTTTTAAATTGCTTAAATTGGTGTGAGGTTTGTCCAGTCATCTATTCTTGAACTTTGAAACACAAGCTAATGTCGTTACATCTTATGTGATGTCTGAATATCCTAATGCTGCATGACTCGTCAAGCCTACTAATTTCTCCATTCTGGTATTGGTCTAGCCTTAGCTACGTAGTTCAATGTCTTAATATAACACAATCCTGTCCCTAATATAGCTTAAAATTTTCAACTTGATGTGACTAGAAGTCATGATTGGGATCTATTGAGTTGTGCTATATATGGTCTCTTTTTCGTTATTTGATCTAGTTCAGAACTTGATGTCATTGTTATATTTGTCAGATTTATGACTTGTTCATTACATTGTGTGAGAGTGAAGTTCACAAATTGATGAATTATTAGAGACTTGAATGAGAATATTTTAATCCCAAGAGGAAAAATATGTAGATACAAAACTCAAAATAGATGCGACTGAATTTACACCTCAATAAACGTTCTGGATGAATTTGTGGTTTAAAAGAAACACATCAACAAGCAGGGTTACTTATTCTGCAGATTAATGTTATAAATCATCAAGGGGTAACTCTTGCTTCTTGACATGTTGCTTTCCGTTAAGTCTGTTTTAGCTCAAGTGCACTGTCTCGTTTACAAATTCTAAATGATATGTAATTAAGAAATTGATTATTTTGAATTGTGTAAACATGCTTTGTCAAAAACAGAAATAATTGAGGTGTAGGTTCTGGTACGTTATATTTTCCATGTTCTTGTCTCAGTTTACTTTATCCTGGATACCATGCAGTTGGAAATGAACATACGCCAGTTTTTTAAAGGATACGTGGAGGGTCGCGTTGACAGTTATGGGTGGCCTCAACTCTTAAAGTTGAATGACTGGCCCCCATCAGGTCTATTTGATGAACGGCTGCCGCGTCATGGTGCCGAATTTTCTAGTTGTTTACCTTTTATGGAATATACACATCCTCAATATGGCTATCTCAATCTCGCTCTAAGACTTCCTGATAGCTGTTCGAAGCCAGATTTAGGGCCTAAGGCATACATTGCTTATGGTTTTCCTATGGAGCTTGGGCGTGGAGACTCAGTCTCGCTCACCAAACTACACTACGCTGTGACTGATACGGTATGTTTGGCTTCTTCGAATATAGTTTAAAAAGCTTCTGTTACTGTATAGATCTAGATAATCGGAAATATTAGCATGCACTCTAATCTTTTGGGGGCATTTGGATGTGAAGTACATTGAGAAACTTACAAAAAGCCATATAAGTTCCTGCTCAAGGTCTTATTTTTTTCAAAATTTGTATGTTTTAGGTCAACGTGTTGATGCACACTCAAGCAGTGGTCCCAACAGTTGAACAGCTATCCACCATAGAAAACTTGAAACAGATTCAATAAAGCGCAGGATCAGAGGGAATTTGTAGTTGATGCCAACAGATGCATGAGAGCATTATGATTGCATCCCTATTGTAAATGGAAAATCTTTCCTGAAAGGGCTGAACTTCAGAGAAGCAGAACTGCATGGTTTGGAAAGTTGAGAACAGTAGTAAAGCTGAGAATAAGTACAGCCAGCAAAGTGTGAAAGCCGTTTGTGAAAGAATTAACGAGGGAGAAGAATACCAATACAGAGAAGAGTAGAATTTCTTTGGGCAGGAAGGGTCTGAAGGATTTGAAGAAGCAGATGGTGGTGCTCTTATGGGATGTCTTTAGGAGGCAAGATGTTCCTAAATTGAGGAATATCTCAAGAAGGTTAATCTCTTAGGGAATTTAGGCACATATATGGCTCGCCGTTGCTACAGGTAAAGATAAGCTGGCAACTTCCATTTACTTCTCAATTTTGAAATTCTCAAGCAATTTTATCTTTATCCATGTGTTGCCTCTCCTGTGACTATAAAAGTGCATGTTATCATTGGATGTTGCTGTCTATTGGCTTGTCACATCTCCGTAGGATGAGTTAAATTTTGAGTTTCTATTTATTATAATCATCTTTTACTTAATAAAGGCAGTTAAAGTTAAAGCTCCACCCCTATACTCATCACTAAAGATGAACTTTACTCATCAGTAAAGATTTGAGACCTTTTTGTTTAGCTTTCTTATTACCTGAAAATGCTAATTCGTGGCTTGGGTTTAACTAGCAACCATTTGTTAGTATAGTGAACCATTAACTGAGTGTCTGATATTTTGCTGCGGTGATGGCCTGATATTTTTCGTCTTGGTGATTGTCATTTTAATTGGGGTTATAATGATGTGATGTTGGATATGGTAATTCTCATAATAATCACTTTGATGCCTAGTGCGAACTGTGACGTCATGTAATGTACGTTATAGTACTTCGGCTTTGTCAAGTAGATGTTAGTTATGGTTTTTTATCTTTTATGGTTCAGAAATTACATCTCTTAGCTAGCCAAAGTTAAATTGGAAATTGGAGCATCGCATTAAACTCCAATATATTTCACCTAATTGATTAATCCAAACATATATTGATTAAACTCCAATATATTTTTTCCATTACAGGTTGTTCATCCCATTCTTGATGAAACTTTCTACTTGAGCACTGACCATAAAAACAGGCTAAAGGAAGAATATGGTCATCTTATTTCTTGTCGTTCCCACTTCCTTGCATGTCTCATGTAAAAAGCAGTTTCTGAGATTGCGTTTCAGGATCGCCATGCTTTCATTTCCTTTTGCAGGCATTGAACCATGGTCTTTTGTTCAAAAATTAGGTGAAGCTGTTTTTATTCCTGCTGGATGCCCTCATCAAGTCAGAAATTTAAAGGTACGCAGTTAGTTCATCTTTCTATCCCATGTCATCCAATCATCCCTTTTTGTCGAAATTTTTTGTAGTATTAGGGAAGTCCAGTAGCACACAGAACCATCTTTTTCTTTTCTTTTCCAGCAATGTCTGCTTTTAGATCCCTGTCATAGTCTTTAATATTGCTTTAGGAAGTATCATCTATCCTATACAGCTTCTCGAATGTCACCTTTCCTAATGCTTTATGCAGTGTGAGAAAAAGATAAAATGAAATTGAGTAATTCCAACAAAAGTAGATGCTACTAAGGTGTGGAAGAAAGCTATGAATGTTTAAACATCGGTACATTATCATGTTTGTCTTTGTTGTCGGAAGTCCTTTTCATCAGTTCTAAGTACGGAGGTAAAAATCAAGATTCTGGCTTGAAATGAAGCCTGAAAATTTTGTTGTTCATCAAACATTGAAATAGATAACTGTCTTCATTTTCTCAAAGTACATATCATTTGGTAGGCTTATTCTTCTTATGGATTTATCTTCCAGCCCTGATATGATTTACTATAATAGGATCTTAGCTTAGTGAACCATAAATCTAGTACTTTTATAAGCTCAGCTCGGTAACTTCTGGTGTGTTCATCTTTTACAGTCCTGTATCAACGTCGCTGTTGATTTTATTTCTCCTGAAAATGTGAACGAGTGCATCCGTTTGACCGAGGAGCTTCGCAAGCTTCCCAGAAATCATGATGCTAGGGAAGACAAGTTGGGGGTATTTGGATCCTTATATCTTCTGTTTTCTCCTTTAGTTCTGTATTTTTCTTCTTTTTTGGGGATAAGAAGTGCTCTTGACATGCTTCTGCTCCTCTTAAGCATCTGTAACTAGAAAAGTTTCTTGCTTTTGGATATTGTGTTCTTTTCCTCAAAAACATGATCAAGAGAACATCAATAAATGTGGATTTTAATCATAAGCACCTATAGAGCACCAGTTAGTAGAAAGGTTTATGGAAAGGTAAAGTTCTAGTGTCTGGAAGTATAATTGTTATGTGTCACGTGTTCTTGTTTCGTTGTTGATCACCTTTTTCCAGATCTTGTTTTTATTCATTGGTTTATTTATGATTGTTATTATTTTATTTATGTTTCAGCATGGAAAAGCTATGTAACAATTTTCGCAGCATTATTCCTTTTATCTTCTTCCCATGTAGCATGGCATGCCCTTTTTGGGTATGTTGCAACCGATGTTTTTAAACAGTTCCACCATCTGGGCAGCCTTTTGTATAGGAATCTTGGTCTTTGATCCTCTGTTGAACTCCTTAATAACTACTTTGATTATGTGGCTTTTATGTTTAAGATTCCATGTCCTGTGTCCTCACTACATGTTATAAACTTTTACAGTATGCACTACATTGATGTTAAAATGGTATCCAAACTGAGAATTGGATGAATATTTTATTTAATTTCATCTGTAGTGTTAGTTTCTCGCTAAAAACAGTGTTTGCATGTGTATAGATTACTCAATTCTGCCTGTGCCACTTCAGGTAAAGAAAATAATTGTTCATGCAATGAGCCAAGCAGTAGATCAATTGGAGAAGACACTATTGTAAGATTGCTGCTCCTTGCTTTCACAGAGTTATGCTCTGATCTGTTTTTTGTTTAAGCATGAAACTTATATATTTCATTGAAAAAATGAACTCACATGACCCTTTTTTCTCCTGTCTCGTAAAGTTTTTATGCCATCTCTCTGTGCCCTGCATAAATCTTTTGGATATGCTTAAAACATTATTCCATTTATATTATTATCAGCCATGGAGCTTTTATTGTATGGTGTTTTCATTCTGGACTTGCTTCTATCTTATGTCGAAACACATATGGCTTTATTTAAAGACAAGGTAAAAGATGTTAATTGCGTCGTTGCAGGATAGTTCATTTGAGGAAAATAACAGTTGGGAACTCTCCTAGATGAATTTCAAAAGATAAACACCTACTTCCTCTGTCCCAATTTATGTAGCAAACTTTCCTTTTAAGTCTGTCCAGAAAAGAATGAGAATTTAACTTTGAAGTTATCATTTTACTCTGAATGAGATGATTTAAAGCCATACAAATGTCTACGACTAATTATACACCACAAGTTTCAAAAGTCCTCTTTCTTTATTGAATTACGTGTCCAGTCAAACAATCCATATAAAATGGAGATTATTATTTGTTGCTCCAAGGAAACCCCAGTGGTGATGCCATTGCTTCTACTGCTCTTTAGAATGCCAAGTACCCTTGTTTATGTGTACTTCACATTTCTTTCTGGTTTTTTTTTCCTTGCGCAAGTAGGAACTCTGAAGCAGGCATCACTACAGGATTATCCTCATCAAGTCCGATCAGCAAAAGTATACATGTGAGCCACAGTCCCAGCAACTTCCATTTCTAAGTCAAACTTCATTATTTGGCTTGTTTTTGTTTTTCTTTTTCATTTCCTCTTTTCCAGGCTATGCCAAAATCTTCCTCCGTTTCGAAAGATCCATCCAGTAGCAAGACTGCCAAAAGAAAAGAATATGTTGCTCCAAGTGAGGATGAGAAACCAAAAACAGCTGAAGTTAATCTACATTCCACACTTCCAGTTCTTGATCGTCTGTCTTCAGCAAACAAGGTTTACTCAATTGATTACTGATATCTCCACAGTCAACAGCTTTCATTCCTAAGTCAAACTTCATCATTTGGCTTCTTTTTTTTCATTTCCTCTTTTCTAGGCTATGTCAGGACCAAGTATGCCAAGATCTTCCTCTGTTTTGGAAGATCTATCCAGTAGCAAGACTGCCAAAAGAGAAGAATATGTTGTTCTAAGTGAGGATGAGAAACCAAGAACTGCTCCGCTTCCAGTTCTTTCAGCAATCAAGGTTTACTCAATTGACAACTGATATCTTTTCTGGCTTAGCTTTCCCTTAGTACTGCTGTATGAATTTGTGTAGAAATACACTTTGTATTGGCAGGCTCAAGAAAGCACATCAGTTCCTAGTCAAGAGTTGAAGCAGTCCATCAATATAGAAGATGTCGAATCAACTTTCCACACAGTTCAGTCATTCTTGAAGTCTTTACCGGAGCAGGACTCCAGCCAACAGTCCGGCCTCCAGAGCAACAGTACTTCTTCAACGCTAACACTTGCAAGGTTAATATTTGAATGCTCAATCAGACTGCCTTTGGAGGCATTGGCTCATAACCCTATGCATGAAAAAGAAATGTGTGGTGCAATTGCTGCTTTAAATAAAAACGCATCATCATTGTTTAGCGACGAACAAGCCAAGCAATTGGTAAAACTCAAATATGAATTCCCTGTCATGGTTAAGAAATGGAGGGACTTGGCACACGATGAATCAAGTTATCAGGAATTCTTGACCAACTTCGACGAGGACAGAAAAAAACTGGATAATTGGATTAGATCAGAAGCAAGGTTGAAGTCAGAGTATGCTAAAAGGGAGGAACAAGCGAAAGAGTTGGAAGCGATCATTCAAGCTATAAAGACCAGGCAGAAAGAAATTATGGACGAAAGACGAGAAGCATCTCAAGCAGCTCAAAAACTCATGTTGTCAGCTCAAGAAAAATCTGGCAAGATAGAAAGCAGTAGAACTGAATTGGTAACAACAAAGATGCAGATGGATGTGTTGAGAAAAAATTGGTCCAACTTTCAGTCTACATTCCCCTAGGTTTTACTTTCAGGTCTCTTTCTGTTGTCACAAATCACAATTGTTTAACTTTCTTGACTATAAGGTTCTATAAGACTAGATACATTTTGGAAGGTGGAGTTATAGTTCATGTGTACATATAAATTATTGGTCTTGTGGCCGACCTAAAGGGTTGTGGTGGAATGGTCATTGTTCTTTCATTCTTAACCCAGAGGTCTCGGGTTCGAGCCTTATTGGATATTGAATAGTCTTTGTTAGGGAGCGTTTTATCCCTAATGTGGAACTTGTCGGTGCCAAACTTTGGATTCATCATTTTGTTTTACTGGAGCACCAAAACCTTTAGAAGAATGGCTTGTGCCCCTTTCAGTCAACTGAAAATAGCACCAAAATATGAGAGATTGTTGCCTAAGTTTATAAAGGTAAAATTAACAAAGTCAAATGGAGAAAAGCATGCCTAAAGTATCTCGGTTCTTTGAATTTTGCACCTGAACTACTAGATATGTGAGTTTGTATCTTGAATTATCACCAAATATTTATCCAAATTCATTTAAGCTACTAGTTTTAGTGTACGCGCCTTGAGCGTATCCTCCATATTAATAAGAACAAAAATTTTAAAATAGCATAAATAATATAAAGATGTGTTTCAATAATAATATAAGAATTTAGAAAGAAAATTATAAACTTAAACATGCTTTGCTCGTAGTTTTGGTATTGGGATTTGGGAGTAAAGAGAATAGCGCAGAAAGGAAAATGCAAAACAAGGTTAGGAAATCAGTTGTGATCATAGATGATGATAGTTTTTGTGGTAATTCGAACAACAACAAGACGAAGAAAATGGGGTTTTCTAGAGTAAAGGGGGGGTCCAAAATGTGTCATCAGTGTAAGAGGAATGACAAAGACATATTGATGTGTTGTTCCAAATGTAAAGCTAAAAGATACTGCCTTTCCTGCATCAAACAATGGTAAGATTTAAAAAAGATTCAATTTTTAAGGCTACTGAATCATCCCCTGAGCTTTTGAATATCATTCCTGGGATGATCTTTTGCATCAAATGGCACAAAAGTTGCAAATCATCAAGTTTTCTATGTAGGTACCCCCGGATGCCAGAGGAGGCCTTTTTAAAAGCTTGCCCTGTATGTCGTGACCTTTGCAACTGCATAGCATGCTTGCGGTTAGATGGTTTAGCTAAAGTAGGATTAATCTTTCAATTCTTCTCTTTGTCTAATGCTCGAAAAAAACTTCTATTTTTGTTGCAAATTGACTGGTACTCTTTTTTTGTAATACTACAGCAATTTGATGAATGCAGAAGTGAAGTTCTCTGATGAAGAAAAACTCGACTACTCTAAGCACATTTGCCTGCTTTGGAACAATTTAATATGGAGCAAATGATTGAAAAGCAGATTGAGTATCAGATTCAAGGTATTAAATCTCTCTATTTTATGGTACGAAGGTTATAGATTTATAAAGAGGTTGTGTATGTTATTAATGTGAGTGACTCAATGTGATTCGGGCAAATCTCTAAGTTGATTTGTGTTGCACTTTCACTTTTCTAAATAAAAAGGCTGGTCGTATGAGCATTTTATTCAATGACAAAGGTTTCTGTTGTAATTATCCTTTTGGTAAGTAAAATAGGTGTCTCCTGAATCCCTCTTGTCAGGAACAAAAGTAGTACACTTTCATTCTTATTAAATGGAATGATATGCAATTAAGATTTGCGGCTTTAATTCTTCAAGAAAAAGATTGTTTCATTGAGTACTGCTTTTCTTTCTTTGGACAGCATTTCCAGATTCAGAGGTTAATATACACAAAGCAGAATACGAGAAGGATGAGTGTATTTATTGGTGAGCATTCACTTTTACCTTAGACTGCAATTAGTTGATAAGTTCACTGAATATTGAATGTCACCCTTCATTTTGCAGCAACTATTGCAGTGCATTTATTGTTGATTTTCACCGGAGTTGTTCTAGCTGTTCCTATGAACTTTGCCTTACTTGTTGCAAAGAATTAAGGAATGGCAACCTGCAAGCAGATGCATCCGAAGTGACGGTGCAATATATTGACAATGGACCAGGCTATTTGCATGGTAATAGCATAACTTCATCCAAGAATAGAGAAGGCTATTTGCATGGTAATAGCATAACTTCATCCAAGAATGGAAATTGCGCTGGAACTACTGAATTTAAAATAAGGGATCAAACCGAGGTGGCAATGGCATCTAAATGGAAACCCAAGGAAAATGGTGCCATTCCGTGCCCACCCAAAGATATGGGAGGCTGCAGTAAAGGAACCTTAAATTTGAGATGTATATTTTCTGAGAATTGGATGTCACAGCTGTTACTGAAAGCTAAAGAAATAGCACACAAATGTGAATTGAAGGAAATGAATTATGATTCAGAATCTGCACTACTCCCGTTCAAAATATAAGGGTGACAATGATACTTCTGGTGGCAAGCTACGTAAGGCAACTGCTCGGGAAAATTCTGATGATAACTATGTATTCTGTCCAGCAGCTGTGGATACTCGGCGTGCAAATTTGAGGCATTTTCAGCTCTATTTATCTGAGGGTGAACCAGTTGTTGCAACTAATGTTCATGATAATGCATTGAGATCGAGCTGGGAACCTATGGTAGTGTGGCGTGCTTGTCGAAAAACCGAGACGGATACTGATGTTTTAAATTGCTTAAATTGGTGCAAGGTTTGTCCAGTCATCTATTCATGAACTGTGAAACACAAGCTAATGTCGTTACATCTTATGTGATGTCTGAATATCCTAATGCTGCATGACTCGGAAAGTGTACTAATTTCTCCATTCTGGTATTGGTCTAGCCTTAGCTACGTAGTTCAATGTCTTCATAAAACACAATCCTGTCCCTAATATAGCTTAAAATTTTCAACTTGATGCGACTAGAAGTCATGATTGGGACCTATTGAGTTGTGTTATATATGGTCTATTTTTTGTTATTTGATCTAGTTCAGAACTTGATGTTATTGTTATATTTGTCAGATTTATGACTTGTTCATTACATCATGTGAGAGTGAAGTTCCCATATCGACGAATTATTAGAAACGTGATTGAGAATATTTTAATCCCAAGAGGACATATATTTAGATCCAAAACTCAAACTAGATGCAACTGAATTTACACCTCAATATACGTTCTGGATGAATTTGTGGTTTATAAGAAACATGTGAACAAGCAGGGTTACTTTTTATGCAGATTAATGTTGTAAATCATCAAGGGGTAGCTCCTGCTTCTTGACATGTTGCTATCCGTTAAGTCTGTTTTAGCTCAAGTGCAGTGTCTCGTTTACAAATTCTAAACGATATGTAATTTAGAAATTGACTTTTTGAATTGTGCAAACATGCTTTGTCAAAATCAGAAATAATTGAGGTGTAGGTTCTGGTACATTATATTTTCCATGTTCTTACCTCAGTTTACTTTATCCCGGATACCATGCAGTTTGAAATGAAAATGCACCAGCTTTTTAATGGATACATGGAGGGTCGCGTTGACCGTTATGGGTGGCCTCAGCTCTTAAAGTTGAATGACTGGCCTCCATCAGGTCTATTTGACGTGCGGCTACCGCGTCATGGTGCCGAATTTACTAGTTGTTTACCTTTTTTGGAATATACACATCCTCAATATGGCTATCTCAATCCCGCTCTAAGACTTCCTGATAGCTGTTCGAAGCCAGATTTAGGGCCTAAGGCATACATTGCTTATGGTTTTCCTATGGAGCTTGGGCGTGGAGACTCAGTCACCAAACTAGGCTATGCTGTGACTGATACGGTACGTTTGTCTCCTTCAGATGTAATGTAAAAAGCTGTTATTACTGTAGAGATCTAGATACTCGTAAATATTAGCATGCACTTTAATCTTTTGGGGGCATTCCGGATGAAATTGCATTGAGAAACTTACAAAAAGCCATATAAAAGTTCCTTATCAAGGTCTTATGTATGTTTTAGGTCAACGTGTTGATGCACACTCAAGCAGTGGTCCCAACAGTTGAACAGCTATCCGCCATAGAAAACTTGAAACAGATTCACAAAGCGCAGGATCAGAGGGAATTTGTAGCTGATGCTAACAGGATGCATGAGAGCATCAACGATTGCATCCTTAATGTAAATGGAAAATCTTTCCTGAAAGGGCTGAACTGTGATGGTTTGAAAGTTGAGAACAGTAGTAAAGCTGAGAATAAGAAGTACAGCCAGCAAAGTGTAAAAGCTGTTTGTGAAACAAACAAAGAGGGAGAAGAATACCAATACAGAGAAGATAGTAGTTCTCATTTTGGACAGGATAGGTCTGAACAATTTGAAGAAGCAGATGATGGTGCTCTATGGGATGTCTTTAGGAGGCAAGATGTTCCTAAATTGTAGGAATATCTCAAGAAGCACTTCAGGGAATTTAGGCACATACATGGCTCGCCTTTGCCGCAGGTAAAGATAAGAGGGCAACTTTGAATTTTCTAAAGTAATTCTCATAATAATCGCTGTGAAGACATGTAAGTACTTCAGCTCTGTTGATAGATGCTAGTTATGGTTTCTTATCTTTTATGGTTCAGAAATTACATCTCTTAGCTAGCCAAAGTTAAAATGGAAATTTGATACTGCTTTAAACTCCAATATCCTCATTGATTGATTAATCCAAAAGTATATTGATTAAACTCCAATATATTTTTTCCATTACAGGTTGTTCATCCCATTTTTGATGAAACTTTCTACTTGAGCACGGAGCATAAAAGGAGGCTAAAGGAAGAATATGGTCATCTTATTCTCTTATTTATTGCCACTTCCTTGCACGTCTCATGTAAAAAGCAGTTTCTGAGACTGCATCTCGTGTTCGCTATGCTTTCCATTTCCTTTTGCAGGCATTGAACCATGGACTTTTGTTCAAAAATTAGGTGAAGCTGTTTTCGTTCCTGCTGGATGCCCTCATCAAGTCAGAAATTTAAAGGTATGCAGTTAGTTCATCCTATCTCCCCTTTTTATAGAAATATTTTGTAGTATTTAGGGAAGTCCAGTAGCACATAGAACCATCATAATTGCTTTAGGAACTTTTGAAATGAAACCTGAAAATTTTATTGTTCATCAAATGCTGAAATAGATAACTATGTCTTTATTTTCTCAAAGTACATATCATTTGGCAATTTATAGTCATACAAATGTCTATGACTTATTATACACCACGAGTTCCAAAAGTCCTCTTGGTGTCCAGTCAAATAATGTCATATAAAATGAAATAGAGAGATTACTATTTGTTGCTCCAAGAAAACCCCAGTGGTGATGCCATTGCTCTTCAAAATGCTAAGTACCCTTGTTTATGTGTACTTCACATTTCTTTCTTGTTCCTTTTTTTTTCTTCCATGGATGCAAGTAGGAACTCTGAAGCAGGCATCGCTACAGGATTATCCTCACAAGTCCGATCAGAAAAAGTATACATCGGGCCTCCCGAGCAACAGTACTTCTTCAACCCCAATACTTGCAAAGTTGATATTTGACTGTTCAATCAAACTGCCTTTGGAGGCATTGGCTAATTACCCGATGCATGAAAAAGAAATGTGTGGTGCAATTGCTGCTTTAATTGAAAATGCCTCATCATTGTTTAGTGAAGAACAAGCCAAGCAATTGGTAAAACTCAAATATGAATTCCCTGTCATGGTTAAGAAATGGAGGAACTTGGCACACGACCAATCAAGTTATCAGGAATTTTTGACCAACTTCGATGAGGACAGGAAAAAACTGGATAATTGGATTAGATCAGAAACAAGGTTGAAGTCGGAGTATGTTAAAAGGGAGGAACAAGCTAGAGAGTTGGAAGAAATCCTTCAAGCTATAAAGACCAGGCAAAAAGAAATCATGGACGAAAGACGAGACGCGTCTCAACTAGCTCAAAAACTGGATAATTGGATTAAACCTGAAGCAAGGTTGAAGTTGGAGTATGCTAAAAGCAGAGTTGGAAGAAATCCTTCAAGATATAAAGTCTAGGCAGAAGAAATCATGGACGAAAGACGATAAGCATCTCAAATAGCTCTAAAACTCATGTTGTTAGCTTAAGAAAAAAACTGGCAAGATAGAAAACACTAGAACTCAGTTGGCAACAACAAAGATGCAGATGGATGTCTTGAAAAAAAATTGGTCCAACTTTCAGTCTACATTTCCCTAGGTATTACTTTTAGGTCTCTCCTTCTGTTGTCACAAACCTCAATAGTTTAACTTTCTTGACTATATGGTTCTTTAAGACTAGATACATTTTGTAAGGAGGAGTTATAGTTCATGCGTACATATAAATTGTTGGTCTTGTGGTCAGCAAAAGGGTTGTGGTGGAATGGTAACTGACTAACTATTCTTTCATTCTTAACCAAGAGGTGGCGGATTCGAGCCTTACGCGTATTAAATGTCTTTGTTAGGGAGCATTTTCTCCCTAATGTAGAGCTTCTCGGCGTGAAACTTTGGCTTCATCATTTTGTTTTACTGGAGCACCAAAAACCTTTAGAAGAATGGATTATGCCCCTTTCAGTCAAATGAAAATATCACCTAAACATGTGAGATCGTTGCACAAGTTTATAAAGGTAAGAATAAAAAAGTGAAAGGGTGAAAAACACACCTAATATATCTCGATTTTTTGAATTTTATATTCGAACTATCAGATGTAGTGTGAACTTTTTTGCTTTAACTATGCCCAAATGTTTATCAAAATGCACTTCAACTATTAGTTGTTTCCCTTTTTCTACTTGAAATATCACCATCGTTTAGATAGAAAATGAAACAACTAATAATTGAGGTGTGTTTTGATAAATATTGATGATAATGCAGATATAAAACTTTAAAAATTCTGATACTTCACGTGTGTTTTTTGTTGTTCACTCAAATAAAAAAGATTTTAAATGTCTTGATAAGAATTTATCATTTGGATATGATTGTTAGAAATACCTTTATATAGATAATGAGTCAAAAAACTAAAACAAACAATGAAATAGATTTCTTCTACAAAAGGGATGACTTTTTTTAATATTCTAAGTAATCTGCAAAATGTATTTAAAATAGGTCATTCACATAATTGCTCTTATTTTGGGGTGATTTTTAATTTTTGCCTCTCAAATTTGTAAGTCTTTAATTTGTGTCCTTTGGCACTTTACGTGACAAAAAAATCAAAAATGCCTTTAACAGAAAAAAAATTGCAAGGCACAAAAAAAATCGCAAAGAAAAAATAAAATTCGCAAAACATAACTTTTTGCACAAATTATGTCTTAAAGGCATAATTTAATAAGCTATAGAAAAAAATCACAAGACATAAGTTTTTGCCCAAATTATGCGTTAATTTCATAAGACAGAAGTTCATAAGGCATAACATGAGTATGCCTGGTAGGCATAAAATCATGTTATTGAACTTATGTCTACTTTTGCCCATAGGCACAAGTTCAATAACATGAAATTATACCTACCAGATATAAGTTAAGTAACATGAACTTCTGTCCATAGTCACAAGTTCAATAACATGAAATTATGCCTACCAGACATAAATTAACATGAACTTGTGTCTAAAGGGCAAAAGTTCATGCAATTAAAATTGTGCCTAATTGGCAGAAGTTCATACAATTGAAAAGTAACATGAACTTGTGTCTAAAGAACAAAAGTCCATGCAATTAAAATTGTGCCTAATGGGCAGAAGTTCATGCAATTGAACTTCTGTCATAGGCACAATTTCAATAACATGAAATTATGCATTGGGCACAAGTTCAGTAGGAAACTCGTGCATGTAGACAAAAGTTCATGCAATTGAACTTTTGCCTACTGAACTTATGCCTTGGGGTAGAAGTTTAGTAGCAGGAACTTATGTCTTCTAGGGCTAACCTATGCCTTGAGAATTTTTTCTTTTGACTCGCAATTTTTTTGTTTTGAAATTTTTTAAAAATATATTGAAGGTATTTTCATCCCATTTTTATTATTTAAAATACTAAAGGGCAAAAATTAAAAATTAATAATTTGAAGGATAAAAATTTAAAATCACCTAAAAAAAGAGGCAATCTACACAAAAACTTAATTTAAAATGAAGAGTAAAAGGGAATAATGTTCAAAACAAAGAATGAATAATGGACTTCAATAAATGAAAAGTCCAAAGTATCAGTTGAAGGCCAACCAAAATTTAAGTTTTTTTTGGGTTTAGAGAAGGACATCTTTGTCATATTAAAATTTTATGTTTGAATTAACAATCTCAAATTTAATTTTCTATATTAAATGTATTATAAATAATATTACAATTATGACCTAAAGAATAGCAAAGTTACTAATTTTGAAATAAAAAAATTCAATTAAACATGAGATAAAATAATCGCGCAATCTGTTCAAGATTATTAACTCTGATCTCACAAATCAAACAACCTAAGGGTTGTCTGGTTGTTGGTTAGAGTTGTAGAAGTGAGGATTAAAATAGTTAGAGATATAGTTAATATGCCCCAGATCCGATCTAATACGAGATGATTTAAACATATTTTGCGAGCTTTATTTGATATAATGTATGACATCTAATATTCTTTTTCATAGTTATTATCAATTTGTTTGATTAATATAATAAGGTTCTTGATTAAGTTTTGAAACTTGGGTGAGAGAGTCACGTCTCTTATAACTTAATCTAAGATCGTCCTTGATCGTAGGATTACTAATTAAGACATTAGTGATCTGGTGAGATCAATAAGCATGTGATGGGCTTTATAAGATAAAGACTAGTTGATCTTATTAACTAAATCACATACGTAGATGATGCATACAAAGATATGATCATTGAACTGACTCATCGGATAATTCCTAATGGCTAGAATTCTCATAAATTGTGACTAGGATATTATCTTGAAGAATATGATGTAGGAGTTTCTTTTGACCTGAGATCATCATAATAATTAACAAGCTATTTATTATACTTTGATACCGGACACCACAGCCCTTCGAAAATAGTTGAAAGAATATTGGGTATGATTAAATACTTGTAGAATAATAATTAATGATGGAATCTATCAACTTTTGAGAATGAGTTAAAGTTCTATGTTGTCATGAATTATAAATGACTAATTAAGACCTTGACCGGGATAATTGAATGAAAGAAGAAAAGAGTTTTGTTTAATTAGGTCATTCAATGGTCGGTTATAATTTGAAATGTATATATAGTTGATCACCTATTGGGATTTGATAGTTAGACCATATCCTAGGATGCTTAGAAGCTATAAGATCAAAAGAAAATACTACATTATTCTTCTACAAGTTCTTAAGAGTAAATTGTATACTTCATGATATCTGCTTGTTAAGGAGTGTTGCTAGACGCCACCCTTGATTAGTATATTGATATGATCAATTTACTATCGGCTTAGCAATGAATGTATGGGGTCACACACTAATGACTGTTCCTATCTTTGTTAATAGATTAATTATTTTATCATTTGATAAATTAAATTAGAAA
>JACEIK010009032.1:35356-56002 GCA_018107945.1 Datura stramonium
GTCAACCGTTAGTACCCGACTAACTAAAAACAAGGCTTGTTGCCCACTCTAAACTAAAGTAACTAAACTACTATTGAAAGCTCCACGGGACCACCTTTCAGCTCCTTAACCTAAAGCGGCACCGGGTTTGGACCGCAGGGAATCATAGCATGGGGACGTCTAATCATTTTGCCGCCGCAAGGCTAGCTAATCATATGTAGCATACTCGAATAACCCTGATTCTGGAAGGCACATGAGTCTGAACGCTATGTTGAATGTGCGATCGGGAGAAGAGCTAGCAATAAGAGCAAAATCTTGGAGCTGGAGCATACATTGAGACAACTTTGCCAGATTGAACCACGTTTACTTAGCCTATTGCGTAACCAATTTCAAGCCTTCAATCTTTTCATCTCTATAGACGTGAGAATAAACGCTATCCATTTAGTAAAGAGAGGGTTTGCTACAGTAATTCAGGCGGGTGGTGGCCCCTTCGAGAGTTGCGGGTCCTTGTCGGGTACTAATTAAACCAGCCATTAATGACTAGTTAAAATACCAGGAGTGGTCTGATCCTTTATTTGATTAGACCGCTCTGACAGAGGATAACGCAAGGAAAGGAACTTGCCTTTCTTGTTTGTGACCCATGCCTATGAGTCACTTAACTCCTAGAGCATAAAGGCAACAAGTGAAGTTAGAATCTTTCTCTATTGTTGTATTCTCTTCTGGGATACAGAGCAGAATCTATTAATACAAGAAATTTCATAGAACACTACATTTATCTCTTGAACTCAAATCCTATATATATTGGAAAATTGGAATGTCCTTAATGGACCTCGTGTACTAAGTCTAAAGGACCCTCACGGNTAACATACACCGAAAATCGCGAAAATTATAAATTCTCATTTATGCTAAGGGACCTCGTGTACTAAGTCTAAAGGACCCTCACGGGACTTACAATTCCAATTGGAATTTGTTTCAAATTTTTCGAAAATAATTTCCATACTAAAGTTTGGACGTGTGTCATGTTGAACCCATGCAGAATGAGGTTCTTAGTTTTCAACGGAAAATTCCATAAAAATTTAATTATGAAATTTGATTTTTGTCCCAAGTAAATTATTATCTTAATTAAATAAGAAAAAAGTTTTATGGGTAATACTATATAAAGGGCGATAGAAAAGTTGTATGACACAATTTTCTTTAATAAGAAAAGTTCTTATGAAAAAATCACTTTGATGAAAGAGTGTGAATATTACACCAAATCAACGGAGAAAAATTATTGCTAAGAAAATTATTTTCTTGTTACATTTATTGTAGGTTGAGATTTTTGAGAAATTTTTTAACACAATATTCATAATCAAATTTGTTCATGAGTTTTATTGATCAAGGAGTTAATAACAAATATCGTTCTCAGCGTGGATATGCATAAAGTCTTCGTACCATGGAAGAATTTCAATTATGAATATCTTCATAAGGTTTGAGATCTATTCTTTTATATGTAAATAAATTTTAAATACAAATAGATTTGTCCAAAGTTATTTTTAGTCTTTCGTTGTATGATATGAACACTCTGTAATCCTACAGAAACACAAGTCATCATCAAGAAAAGAAATTTTAAGTATACGGGGTTAATAATTCAATAAAATGGGGAAATAATGTTACACTTGGTATTGAAGTCGGGTGATTGAAATGAATTTGCTTTCGGTGTCTTGTATGATAAGTATGTGTCAACAAGGCTTAAAGGTAAAGTAATGGTCAGACAAACTATGTTGTATGGAGAGGAGTATTGGTCAATTAAGAATTCACACGTCTAAAAAAATGAGAGTAACAACAATAAGGATGTTCGAAATGACTGTGCGGACGTATTAGGAGTGATAGGATCAGAAACAAAGTTATTCGGAACAAGATGAGAGTGACCTCCGTGGTGGGTAAGATGAAAGAGGCAAGGCTGAGATGGTTCGAGAATGTGAAGAGAAGATGCTCAGATGCCCCAGTAAGGAGGAATAAGAGGTTGGCTATAATGGATGTAAGGAGAGGTAGAGGTAGACCAAAGAAGTCGCAGGGAAAGGTGATTAAACAAGATATAACTCACCCGCAGCTTACCAAGAGATCGGACATGACCGTAGATAGGAAAATATGAAGGTCGAGAAGTAGCATATATGGGTAGTAGGTCGAGTGTTGTCTAGTTCCACTTTTAGTATTGTTATTGTTACTCTCTTACTATCTTACTTCGAATTTTAGTACTGCATGATGTTTTATTTGCTTCGGTTAATATTTTTTTTGGCGTTGATATTGTGCTCTTCTCCATTGTTTCAACAATGACTTATTCGTTATTGTATTTACTTTGCATACTTGTTTTTATATGCTTACTTGAGTCGACAGTCCATCAGAACAACCTCTCTACCTCTGCAAAGTAGAGGCGAGGTTGCGTATACACCATCTTTCCTTCACCCTATCTTTGGGAATGCATATGATATACTGTTGTTGTTTGCTAGTTATTTCATCTTTTATTTCGTATAAAATAAGAAATAAATTAATTCATAACGTACACCTATTTTATCTATATGTGATTGTGAAGATTATTTTGATCCATTTTTATAACCAAATAATATATAAAATTACTCTAATTTTAATACATAAGAATTTAAAATCCCTCCTAAGTAATTGTACTTTGTGTTGGGGTGTACGGTAATTCATGAACCTTAGGCAATCAATTCATCGCATACATTACATTCACCGCTTCAGCGAGAGCGTGAATACACGACAGTCTGATCAAAATTATCTTTGACCTATCCGCCGTTAACACTGACACGTGTCATGCACTTCCAACAGTTGCGAATGGAATCACCACTCGGCAAATTCAAGAGCATCTAAGGGGTAGTTTGGACATGGTACTGTAACGCCACCACCTCCGTCCTCTCGCAAATCAAACCCTAGCATTGCTTTTTTTGCTCTTTTTTCATCTCAAGATGAAGATTTTCTATACATAAATTTGTGGGTTCTGTCGAATTACCCCTCAAAGGTTTGTTCTTTTCTTGGATTCTTGATTATGTCATCCTTAATTTTTTCGTTGATTTACTTTTAAGGTTTTGTTTTCTGCTTGAAACAAAATTATTTGAATTGGGTAAGCAGAATCTTTCGTTTCCAGAATTTTCTGTTTCATATCAAATGGGGTTAGCCCTTTATGTTGGTTCTTGCCTTCTTGGTGTTTGCAAATATCATATTTTTTAATCCTACAAGTGGGGTCATGGGGTATGGTGTATGCAAGCCTTACCTCTATAGGGATGCTGTTTCGGATAGGCCCTCGGCTCAAAAAATAGGAAAGTAAGAGTGAAAAGGAGTTTGGTGAATTGTAACACGGATCATGAATGGACTTGGGAGATAGTGATTTGTTGTCTGTAGTAGTATCTTGTGTATGAAAGGTTTAATCTTTGTGGTTGTATGATTGTCTGCCATGTATAAGTGTGTTCATAATTGTTAGCATTTGCTGAATATTTGTGATTATATTTTCATTGATATCTGACTTTATTTTCTGGGTTGATTTTCTTTGAAATTCATTCATATTTTGATTTAACTTGTATTAGTATTTGCGGGGATAAAGTTAAACAGAGTCTTTGTCTTTAAAAAAAAAAAAAAAACTCAATCTTTGTATGCATTTGGGAATTTTGGGAATTTTATATATGTTGAGTATTTGGGTTTGATGTTCAGCCTATATTCAACTCATACATCCCTTGTAGTTGAGTTATTTTTGTTTAATATACATGTTTGGATTTTCTGTTTTTTTTTTAAAGTAAGGATGTTTGGATTTTCTGTTTCCAGACAGGGTTTTGATGCATCATGCTGCTAAGTGTTTAGACAACATCAAATAGTGCAAATTAGCACTCTCTAGCACACTATAGTAAGGAGTACACTTAACACATATGACTAAGGAACAATCCCATTACCTTTGTATAAATTGGGGACAAATCCATGAGTTTTGACTGTATTTGAACCTGATACCTCCCAAAGCTCCACCATAACTTGTTATAGGCCATTCCCTGCATTTTTTTGCTTAATTAGAGTAGGAGTATGTTGGAAAAAGCTTCGGTGCCTTGTTTATATATAGTAGGAGTATGTTTCTAGAGGCATCTTACTACATTTGTCTGTTTTACACCACCTCCCTTTTACCTCTTTATTGCACATTTTAGTATTCCTTCTTTCCGTAAGAACCGTACCTCTTTATTGCACATTTGAGTTTCTTCTAGTTCTTTTAAATTGTAAGGATAAAATATAGAGATGCCATAAAGCCAGAGCTTCTGAGAAATACCTTCTGCGACATCTCTGCAAATCACCAATGTGGAATGTAGAGATATGGGCTGGATGCTTGAAGGTCGCAGTTCACTCATTCAAATAAGGCCTACATGGCTACACCTATCAATCAGTTCTTTGTCTAGTTGATGTTTTACTTAACTCTTCTTAGGTACTGCTACATATGTTTTTCTTCCTCTTTGTCCGTAAATCTTGTTAGCTGGTTTCTGGTAGTCTGTTGCTTCATAAAGTGAATGTGTCTTGCGGAGGACCACTTTTGCATTGTTTTTATGCATCTTTTTTATACCTTCTCTAGCATATACTAGCATTTTTTGACTGTTTGGGTCAATGTATTTTGTGGTGTGGGTTGGGGGTGAGGATGCAGTGGAGGTGGAGTGAGTTCCTTTCTTTCTATATATTTCTCGTTTTTCTTCCATTGGTACATTATTCTTCTGCTATTGAATCAATCAACACTTCAATCCAAAGTTAGTTTGGAATAAGCTATGTGAATCCTCTTTATCCATTTTTCTCTGGTTAGGCTCATTTGCTTTTAATGCTAAATCCGCCTTTTAAGGAAAACTAAGGATTCTGTTAGTCTCACACTTATCTCGACACTGATAACTAGTTTTATATCAAATAATTGCAATTGCCTAATGGATTTTTTGCTTCTACTTGTCACTAGGTAAGTCTACACTGATTCCTGTATTTAAGTCTTCATCTGCTAATGTCGTCCATAATTGTTCCGTGAGATTACTTAAGTTCATATTTTGCTCTTTCATTACCTTCTCTTTGCAATTTTTCCTATCAGTGGTTTCATTGAATATCTGTCTGATTCATTCCTTTTTTTGGATGTTAAGGGTTCTTATAACCCACCCCAACTTGTTTGAGACTGAAGTATCATTGTTGTTCTTGTGTTTGTCATTTTTCCTTTGTTGATTATGATATTTTGACTTGATTCTTCACCTTATATGATCTTTGGGCTAGTTTTTGATTAGTTACATTTGTCCACCAATGTGATATATTCACTTGCGGCTGTGTTGTGCAGGTTATGGATCATGTAAACAGTGATAATCGGTTGGACATTCCTGATACCCCTAATAGACTAGCTGCTAAGGATCTGAATGGTAGGAGGTATGTCAATGTAGAGAGTGATTTATATACATCAGGGCGTTCAGGATATGGGAATGTTGCTGCTGAGAATGGGAAACAGCTTAATGTTAATGGTGTTGGAAGAAGGTTATTTATGCGTCCTCCAAGAAGTATCACTATTTCCAAGAAATCTGAATGCCATGCTAATTCATCAGCTTTTGGTATGGGAGATTCTTTGCCTTCTAGAAATGGTGTTCCATCCAAGGAGAAACATAACTTGCATCTTGCTAAACGTGAAAACACCGAATCAAAAAGTCAGCAAGATATCATAGACCTGTCAAAGCAGAGTGGGTCGGCTTGTGTATTTGTTAAGGCTCCTACAGTTGGAGTACAGGATTTTGGTCAAGATGAACAATGTAGATCACGATCAGCAGCTATGAATGAACACTCTCATTTGCACAGGACGACTTCCACACCATCCAGCAGTACCAGCAAAGGAAAGGAAACTTCTGATCTAGTTAAACTTGGTTTAAGTAAATCCCATGGAGAGAAGGATTCTGCCATTGATGCACAGCTTGGAACTCGGAAGGATGGTTCTGCATCTCTTGTTAACTCACCAAGAGTAATTGGGCAGAAAAGATTGGTCCGCAATGGATGTATATCCCCACATAACATAGCTAAGGCCAAAAAGCCAGCTGGGATGGAGGATCACAGTGTTTTCATCCATGGGCCAACTGATACCAGTCTTACGGCATCATCTGCTGGTACTAGCTCAGATGGTACTAAAGAAATGATATCTAAAGATGCTATCTCTACAGTAAAGGGTAAGGGGGTGGTAATCCATTCTTCTCCTTCAAAAGAACGTGACACTACACATACATCTAGCAGGTATATTTGTTGAACATTGTCTATATATTCACAGGAAAGATACTTTTCATTCTTTTTTGACAGCAGTTTACATCAAATTTACTAGGCTGTCCAAATAGGGACAAAGGACTTGTTTTACATCGTGTATGACATATTACCATAGCGTGCAAGTGAAGATGTCTGACTGTCTAAGCTAATGACTTCCCTGCCAAGGATCTACACTTTGATAATCAACGTGGAACACAGTTTAGCTTGTTTTCATGTATGGATTGATGCGTGGATTCAAGCATCTGCGCAAGTGATGCATCTAAATTCAGATCTGCATTTGGACCTATTTGCTGTGTGGAAATTTATTCAGAAAAACTTATTTGTGCTGTGCATAACTCTGTTTTGGCTGAAATGAGTTTTTTGCATAAGTGCTTGCTGAATGTTGTTGTATGAGATATTACTACTCCTATGTAAACTCAGAAATGATATGTGGCATTATTCTAGTCATTCTTATTCTTGTCATTTTGCATTTTTACTCGTAATCATACCTAAGCTTGTGTGAAGCAGTTGTTTTATTCTTGTCCTCTTCTTATCAATGTCATAAAAGTTTGCTATTTGGTTAGGTGATATAAGCTGCTTCACCCTTCTTTCATGCTTTAGAAATACATATTCTTATTCTATGTTGTTAAGAGTTGTGAGTTTATAGTAACCTGCTAGAAATTTTTCTTTCAATTCAGTAGCATAACTTTCTGGGTTCCTTTACTTTGACTGTTAATAAATTTCCAACAATTAACTATTGTCCTGGTAAAGGTCTCATCAGAAACTTTTTTCGTTGGAAACCAGTGATTCTTGTAGAGATTTGTTTAGAAGCTTTGACGAATCAGGTGGATGGAGAAGTACGCGTAACCGCAGTTCGAACATGAATTTGTCATTGTCCAATGTGCGCAGGACTTCAGAAAGAGAGAGTGTGCAGTTTGTCTCTCACCCCAGTGGGAGTAGGGTGATAAGAAGAGATGATGCAAGTAGTTGTCAAGATTCAGCTTCTATTAGACATCTTTCTGGTGTATCTGCAGGACAGAAGGGATCCCTTCCTGGACCTCAACGTCACCAAATTAATGGACATCGTACTGCACCAAACACAGTTAAGAAAAGACTAAAGCAGGGACCTGCCTCAAGCAGCCATGGTGACTGTTCTGCATCGGTCTCTGATGATGTTGACGTCATTTTCCTCGCCTCACCTGAAAATAGGGTTAATACAAGGTCTACCAGAAACCAAAGTCATGTAGGTACAGGCGTAGAACCAGTGATTGTAGTGGACAGTCCCTCCTCTACCACAAGACATGAAGGCTCTCGTGTTGTATGTAGCAGTAGTAGGAATCAAGATGCTAGAGCCAGTCAAGTAGAAGCTGACGAAAGGCTCGCACGGGAACTCCAAGAACAGTTGTACAATGAGGCCCCTTCCTTCGGCATTGGCGAGGTGGATCTCTTTATGAAGAAAAGTTTTAGTTGTTCTCCATCAATATTTAGCCGTTCTTGTCTTTACACCATGCTTAGATGTTTGATAATTTTTCTCTTCTTCCCAACAGATTGATGAAGATGTAGCCTTGGCTTTAATGCAGGAGGATCTCCTACGTGCTCCCTCTGGATCGCAGAACCAATTATCCGGTCATGTATGTTGGGTTTCCTTACATTTTATTCTCTTATACTTCCCATCACTTTGTAGTAATATATGTGCCATTTAGGTCTAATATCGATATTGTCATCTGACATTCAGATATTTATACATGATGATCATGTTTGAAAGCTTTATTATGCAGTGTTCCAATTAAGAAATTGATTTTTAATTTCCTGCTAAAATAGATCTTGGGACACTAGGTTTTTCTTTGACATTAATTGGTATTGAAACTAGAGATTTTTGCTAGTATCAGTACTTATGGTGGTGCATATGCACCCAAATTTATATTCTCAAATGCAAGGTGTAGCATTGTTAGAGGCTTGCTTGCTGGGTTCTTGAACCTTGAAACTAGAAGTTAGTACAGGCAGGGTACTTTGCGACACTTAAGCTACAAAGAATACATATATCTGAAGAAAGTGATGTATGAAAATTAGAAATTTTGTAATAGAAAGTAGTCACTAAAATTGAATTGGCACTTAAACTTCATCATTGGTTATATAAAAAACCTTAAACCACATTGTTACTTCCATCACTTCCTGGCTCGTTCTCACATTGTAGAAAGGTTTGAAATTTTGTACAGAAAGAAGGGGGTCTTCCTTCTACAGTACAAGTTATAAATGAAGTCCATCAGTGTCAAAAATATGTATAATTTTTCAGGTTACACCATAAAAGTTAAAGATTTTACAAATTTAAATTTTATGAAACTTAGTGTTTCTGCCTTACATAAACCATCTATAGTTCGTAGCTCTCCGAACTGTCCAGAGTGAGCATACAGGGATAGTGTTTCAAAGTGTTCTGAGCTGCTTCTTGATGTTCCACCCCTCCAGCCAGCAAAAGTATTTCTAGCACTCCAAAGAGATTAAGGAACTTTTCCCCATCCTGGTTTATGCATGCTTCACGCATAGTAATCCATCAGATTAGACTACTTTCAGTGGTGCTGTGCTTTCTACAGTATTTCTATGGCCATGGTTCCAGATTTGACCAACAGTTTACAGAAAAGTAACCATTGTTCTCTTTTCCAGATCGGTGAACCTGCTTAAGAAGAAAGCTCCTTCATTCTCTCCATTTCTGTTAGTAGCTGAGCTTACCAGTCAAATTCTCAATCCTATAAATTTCTTCTGAATCTAATGTCCCATTTCCCCATGAGATCCCATTAGGTGTAGTAGATTGGATGCCTTTCGTAGAAAACCCAATTTTTGTGAGGTTCTTCTACCTTTTGGTATACTTCTTGGTTTGGTATTTATGCCCTTTGTTAATGGAACTTTATTACTTTACCAAAAAAAACTGTCCAAATTCTTATGAATTCGACATTAATCTGCTGTAGCCTCAGAGTATGTGACAAAGAACTAAAGACCAGGAAGGATTTCCTTTGGTGGGAAAAGATATGTTACAGGTTTTGTGCAATTGTGTTCTGATAATGCTACAAAATGAGAGGATGTTACGGGTTTTGACCAAGCGAACAAGATATGTTGCAGGTATTGTGCACGGGGGACCTTCCATACTCCTATGCCGTACTTAAAGAATACTCGCTCTTTATAGAACTTCCATGGACATATAATATTTACCTAGTACTATGAAATTGCAATCTCAGATTGTTAACACCTAGACCATCTTCCTTCTTAGATGGCGTCACTGCTCACCACTTCAGCAAGTGGAATTCCCGCTTTTCAGAATCACCTTCCAATATAAAATCAGTTCTAAACTGATTTAGCTTCCTTTCCACTCTTACAGAAGTAGGGAATAACCTGGCACTATCAAATGCTTTATGAGTGTGGACCTCATACCCAAAGATTCAAATTGTTTGTTCCAAAGCAGCTAGCTGATGTCCAAAATTTTCAAGAACCCCAGCTATAGAAAGCTTCCCCATGCTTTCCTTGAATATGTCATTGAGAGTTCTCCTGCTATTCACCCCCATAATACTGGTGCTTGCTTTATTTACTAGGAATGAAGAACTCCAGACCAGGATTAGGTGAAGACTGTTTCAAAGACGTGGTACAGCTTTTAGAAAGTGCAATTGCTCTCCTGTAGAAAATTAAAGTATCATTTGCATGTAGATTATGAGATATTAGTACTACATTTGCTATTTAAATGGAGTGCATCAGTCTAACCATAGCTATATTCAGCATCCCACTTCCTTCCATTACCAATATAAAAGTGGATAAAAGAGAGAGGGACTGCTTGTCCCAACCTTCTTTGTGATGGAAGAAACCCATTAGCAACCATTAGATAACAGAGAGCTTGATTGGAGAAATGCTGGTTCTTATCTTTTTACCATATCTATCAGCAAATCCTGATTCTTCCATTGTTCCCAGAAGGAACACCAATATATGCATGATGTACTTGTGTCCAGGTATTCATTTGCACTCAAAGCAGCATCCATGATTTTTCTGCCATGCACAAAAGCTTCTCAGCTCCTAGATCAATGTAGCGATAACTTTCAATTCTTAATTGAGGACATTGGGATAAAATAAAACAGTGCTTACTCAACTGATAGGCATGTTATAACTTCCAGTATATTTTTTGTATCAAAGGCCATTGCATCAATGATTTGGCACCGCATGAAGTGTATTTTAAGAATGAAACCGAGCTTTTTTAGAATAGAGAGCTTAGAATGCTTTTGCCAAAAATAGTCCCACATTTTGAACACTCTCATACCTCTGGAAGTAGAACTGCTCGCAGCTCTGCGCACACTCTCAAGCTCTTTCTGGAGATATTTGACTCTAATTGGTCACTTCCAAGATAAGATTATCATTGAGCTTATCCCTATATCTTATTTTCTGAACTTGAGTGGTTGTAGCGGGAACCATATTCTGTAGGTTTTTTTTAATAACTGTAACTTGTATTATATCACCAAACAGTACTTAGGTAGTTCTGAAACCATATATACAAAAGGCTCTAATATCCACTATGTTCTAGTCAGGATGAATCTAAAACATCTATGATAGATACAGGGTCATTAGAGTAGATCTGATTACACCAAACACAAAGCAATAGAATGAAGTTCAGTTTGATCTTCTGTACCCCACTTTCTATGCTTTCAAAGCACCTAGAATTCCTCTCCTTCCAGATTGTCCACCAGATACAGGCTGGGATCATTCTCCATCTTCTCTTATTCTTTGCTTGTGCTCCTGCTTCTTCCCAGCTTATGAGAGCTTCTGAGACTTTCCTTGGCATGGTCCAGATACTGGTTCTGTTTCTTTTTTGCATAGAAAGCATCTTGAACATAGAATCTGTCTCCTCCTCATCAGGTTGTCCAGAGTGAGAACAGCCTCTCTTGCTAACAGCCACTTGAAACGTGCTATCTTTTGTGGGACTCTAGCTTTCCATATTTGTTTCCATGGCCAGTGGGGTGTTTGGGGAGTGTTTTGATTCATCAGCTTATAAGCCACACTAATCCTGAACTGTCCTTTACTGCTACCTAGCCACCAGAGGACATCCTCTCCTTGTCGTAAACCAGAGAACTGTTCAATGGTACTGAAGAAGTTGGCCACCCTTTGAACTTCCCAATCATTGATCTGCCTCCTGAAGCTGATATTCCAACGTTGAGGAGTCCACAATTCTGCTATAGTCTTCCTTTGGTGCAGCACTAGATTAAAGATATCCGAGAACACCATATTCCATAGTTTTATATGTAATATTTGTCTCTCTGACACTTAAATATTTGACCTACCCTAATCTGGAACTTTTTCTGAGACCATATTCCATAGTTTTATATGTAATATTTGTCTCTTTGACACTTAAATATTTGACCTACCCTAATCTGGAACTTTTTCTGAGGGTTGTTGTGTACTTATAATGTGTTCTCCAAAATTTTTGTAAAAAACGTAAAACACTTGAATGTGCAAATGTTGGATATATAGCTGTGATTGATTGGGTGGTGCAACTATGCAGATTGTTTGTTCTTACATTCTTATATAAGCTTCACTTGCACCATTGACCAGGGATATGGAAATCTAGGGTTTTCAGTTTGCTCTTTTAATTTGTTGTGATTGCAGTATTGTCCATCTTACGTGTCTTTCAAATGTTCAATATCACTGATGAATGAAGAAGTTTTTCTTATTAATCTCCTTGTTTCAGAGTGATCTCATATCAATGTCTTTTGAAATGTCCACACAGAAAAAAACCTTTAATTCCTATCTTCTTCCTGTATTGATTGTGCCTTGACCACTGACTGAGATTCTCTTTTTCCTCTTTTGTCTTATTTTTGGGATGTGGGAATTTTTGTTTAGAATGGATCATCAGTCACAAACTTGCGCAGAAGGCAATCAAGAAATGCATCCAGCATATCTCGTAGAGCTTCTCAAGCTCGGGCGTCTACCTCGAATAGGATGGCAAGGTTGAGGAACAGTTTCCCTGGACAACCTCGTACTATCTCATCATCTAGAGGAAGAAATTCACTGTTTCCTCCTAACATGGATGTGGACATGGTATTTATTACTTACACTTCTCCTCGTGATTTTGGTCAGGAATATAATATTTGGTCAGCTAAAGTTTATATTTGTTATTTTACATGCTGCTTGTGTTCATTTGGCTACACGTGATGACTTTTATTTTTGGCTGATGACGGCTACACATGATCACTTTGAGTTTCTATTCTATTGACGTTGCTCATTTTGCAATAGGGAAGACTAAGATAATTTTAAGCAGCTGTGTTGTACACTAGCAAAGAAAGGATTGGCAATGGGACAATTGAATCCGAATCTCAGTTTGAGAGTCACTAGTCTATAGAATTATAAACAGTCAAATAGTAAGAGAGGAATAGAATTGTCTTAGGTAATAACACTAAGTGTCTTTAGCATTTGGAGGAAAGAGCAATGAGTAGAAAGGTACTCTCCGTTGCTTCAATGAGAATATACAATTATGTGTATGGATTAAAAATTATTTCTATTATCTGGTGCACCCATGATTTTTTTTCTGAAGTGACTTTTCATGAGGCCCATATGGATATGTAGATGTGAATGGACAAATATAAACACTATCTCGCAGGTGACTGGCATTGCCTAATAACTTCACAACTTTGCCGTTGCAGTGACAAATATAACTTTAAGAGATCTTACCTGTGCAATTGAATCTATCAGTAATAGTTCCGCCAAATCTTAGATTATAAAATCCTTGATTAAAAAAAATCTCTGCATGCATTTTAAGTTAAGAGGACATCTCTCGTAGGACCAAAAGCTCGCTTTAGAAGCTCTTTATTACTATCTCCTGTGGCCTGATTGGTTCTTCCGGTCTCCACCTTTCTGTTCGTTACTTGTTTTCGAATAAACCAACAAAACTTCAGCATCAAGGAGATGCTCTTTCCACCTAACTTATTAAATGTATCGTTTAACAAAATGATGGAAATGGGAAATGGGAAATGTCTAATTGCTGACCATATATTTGCTTAATGTGTGTCCACGTTATCTAACCGAGAATGTACAATTTGCCTTTTCTGAATGCTGCAGAGGATGCATATATTGGAAACATTAGAGGCTTTCAGTAATATGGATGTTGATAGTAACCTCCTTCAGACGCAGCGTGACTTCAATGAGTAAGATTTCTTAAGTTTATCAGTGTTCATGTGTTCCTTATGATACTGAAATTAATTTTTGTTGCATTAAAATGTAAAAAGAGCCATTGGTGACTGAATGCTTACAACTTTCAAATGTATATTTTCCTGTGATATTATTAGGCATTCCTTCCTATATCCTAAGTAACACAATTTGATCCTTTCTGAAGTTAAGGTCCAAGGATATGAGTAATTAGAGGGAGAGATTTTCTAATTTTTTGCGAGTATTGTATCTGTGTGGTGTTAGTCTTTGTTGTTTTATGTGATCCACCCTTATATTGGTGGTTTCCTTGAGCCGAGGATCTAACAGAACCAGCCTCTCTACATTTGAGGTAGAGGTAAGGTCTACGTACACTTTGTGGGACTAGATTGGGTATGTTGTTGTGTTGTTGCACCCTTATACTGGCAGTATTTCCTCTTTTTTTAGCATTATTATTTTGGTTTGGACAATCTTTTTTGTGCTATCTAACATGTCTTTCCCTCTGTTGGTTTAGGAATGATTATGAAATGCTATTGGCCCTTGATGAGAACAACCACCAACATGGTGGTTCATCTGCACGACATATCAACAACTTGCCACAGTCAACAGTTCAGGTAACTAACATCTCCTTACAGTATCGAGTTCTTGCCTAAGATTAAGCTGTTGTTTCGCCTTGATGTTCTCCCATAATATTCGAATAAGTGTACATATAACAGTTCCACAATAGGAACATCATTGCAATTGTAGTACTGTTAAGTACAGATGTTGCTCTGCGTGCTGCTTAAAGCCATTTGCTGCTTGAATTGCATGTTGCTTACCCTCCTTAGCTCCTTGCAGAATGGGAATCTTGAAGAAGCGTGTGCTGTTTGTCTCGAAACTCCTACCATGGGTGACGTTATCCGCCATCTCCCTTGCTTACACAAGTTTCACAAAGACGTAAACTCCTGAATTTTCTTTTCCAAGTGTTTTATCGTTGGTTAAGCAACCAAATTTCTAACGGTCATTGAACTTACTGCAGTGCATTGATCCATGGCTGAGGAGAAAAACGTCATGCCCAGTTTGCAAGTGTTCGATAACTTAATCTGCTTTTGAGATGATAGTTGGAATTCATACCAGTTGCAGCTTAGATTCTGATACAATGTTGTATTTCTGTTCAAGGTTGTTCATTACAAGTGCTCTCTTTTGCTATATTGTTTTCTTCAATTTACTTTTCTATACCTGATGTCCTTCAATGCATAGTTTAAGCTTTTATATAACTACGTAAAAATAGACATTGCGATTTTATGAAGTTCCTGATGAGTTATAGCACATACAAGTAGTTGGTCTTGCATAGATGAAACTTCATTTTGAAATTCTTACCTTCCAAGTTTCCTGATGAATGTGATTTATGCATATACCAATTGGCTCTCTAATTGATGTCTCAAGCTGTTGAATACAGAAACTTGGAAGAGGGCATTGGTTTGCTAAATCGACATACAAGAAGATTGTATCATGGGTTCGAATCCCCTTAGAGTACAGAAACTTAGAAGAGTAAGGTGATGATTATTTCAGTTTTTTCCTGCAAAACTGAATAGGAAAAGATTAAGAACTAGTAATCGCTTAGATTCGCGAAAATTCCTTTTGTGCCAGCTCATGATCAACAATGTTATCGCGCATACACCCTACTACATGTTCCTCGATCTTGAGAGCACTTTTGAAGCGTGGAATTTCATGACATTTCTAGTTGACTGTCTTGTATTTTTATTTAAGTTTTTCAAATAGTTGGATGCATTCACCAAATTATGGATGGGCACTTTAATCATTTAGCTATAAATGCCTATTCTATTAGATAGGAACAGATTTGACAAATACCGCTCATTCTTGATGATAGGTGGAAAGATCTGTTAAATGATGAAACCTAACTCTATTTTTCAACAGCAAGCTACGGTCTAATGACCTCAAAATTAGAAGCTCTGTTATTGTGGTATACCAGCCACCTATTTTAGAAATTTTACTTCCCAGCTCAATTAGTAGTTTGATATCTCTATCGTTACTTAAATGGGTTAAATATGCTCTTATTTCCGCTAATTAGATTAATTTAACGTATTAGCCCTTCCCTTCTTTTCAACCCCATTTGAACTAATTATATATTTGCCTGAACCATAGCCCCTCTTTTAAATTTCCAAATCTGCTCAAGTGGGTTTAATTTTTCTCATTAATTTTAGTAAATTCCAAGTTAAGTTTAGTCATCAAGGAGTTAAATTGTAGCCATCTTCCTTGTCTATTTCACTCAATTGTTTGTGAAAGTATCTCAATGTTTAAGTTAAATATTCTACATGAACCAAACTTGCTTCTATCCAAAAATTGTCAATTCATTGCAAGACTAAATATCTATATGAACTACATTCCTCTATTTTCTGCCCCAAACAAAAGGATAAGAAGGAAGCTGCTTTTAATTATCATCTCCAAACCAAATGAAAGGAACACAAACTGTTTTTCAATTAAAATTTAACAGAAAACAGACCGTGAAATACAAAAGTAATTACCAAATTAATGCAATTTTAGAAATCATTTCTTCCAAGAAATCGTCTCAAAAGCTACACTTTATTGTTCTCTGTAAAATATTATTCAATGAAAACTATCATGTAAGCCTTCTCTCTCTTTAAAGTGCGTCTTTAGATAGAAGGTTGTGGCTTCCAATTTTACGGGCATTGCATAGCTCATCGCAGGAGTCTCCTCTTTCAAAGACTGCAGCAGCCCCCATTCCAGTGCCTGTTGCCGAATGCAAAAGAAAGATATGAGAGCCATGCTAAAGGTTCGACCAGGGATTTCATTCCCGCATTTCCGAATTTGGGAGGGCAGAAAAGAAAGGTTTAATCATACCTATGCACATGGACACCACACCAAAGCGGCAGTCTTTTCCACGACGCTTCATCTCATGTAACAGTGTTGCAACACATCGCGCTCCTGTTTTGACATAAAGAGAGCTCTCTCATGAGCATAATCATTTATGTGAATAACTACCAAGGCTAACAAGTACATCCAGGAAACCGTCCCAAACCCCCTTATTAAAGAGTGGTTCAAATGTAGAAGAGCCCCATTTGTACTTAAAAATCATTGATCTGATAAATTTGTTGTTGAGAGGCTTCGAGTACTCGAGAGATGACGCTTTTACAATGACGCTTTTAACTGTAAATATTATTGTATGAAACAGTCAAATTTACCTGTGGCACCCAAAGGATGCCCGATGGCCATTGCACCTCCATTGACGTTGATCTTCTCTGGGTCGAGTTCAAGCTTCTTCCGGCAATAAACATATTGTGATGCAAATGCCTAAACAAGAATCATAGTCAAGAATCTGTACCATGCGTAGTAGACAGAGAGCTGATGATTTTATGTTCCAATTACCTCATTTATCTCGAAAAGATCAATATCTTCGAGTTCAAGGCCTGCAGATCTGACAGCAGCTGGAATTGCAACAGCTGGACCAATTCCCATAATGGCAGGGTCTACACCCACGGCAGCAAAGGTCCTGCATGAAAACTGGAGTTAGATCTCTTTTAAGACGAATACCAATAATAGAACAAGGATGCAAAAATTATACCAACTTTACCAGACTAAGGTCGCGTGTGAGAAAGAATTGTGAAGAAAACCATTAGACGTAAAGGAAACCATAGGATTTCCGAATGTAACGTTACTGCAATTACATATTGCGAGAATTAGAAAGGGAAGGACCTGAATACACCAAGGATAGGAAGTCCCTTTTGCATCGCAACACTTCTTTTCATAAGAAGTACAGCTCCAGCACCATCAGTAACTTGGCTAGAGTTCCCTGCAGAAAAAAATTCATTAACCAAAACTCAAAATTTAAATTACATTTCAGACCTGAAGACTATCAAATTACCAGCAGTAGTAGTTCCACTCTTCTTGAACACTGGCTTCAATTTTGCCAAGTCTGACACAGAGGCATTTGGTCGTATTCCATCATCAACAGAGATCGTTACTGGTGTCTCATCCCCAGTTTTTGGGTCAACAATCTTTAACAGAAGACAGCAGAAACATAAGAGGCAGTTGATACCACGATTAATAAAATCCACAGCGATTAAAATTTAGGCAGATGGTACCTTTGTAGCTACAGGAATTATTTCATCTTTGAATTTTCCAGAAGCAGTGGCCGCAGCAGCCTTACGATGCGAATCAACCTAGCAACAGAAACAAAAATGAGATGACAATATGAGCCAGATAGACATGATCATACATTGGTGGGGCTATTCAACTTACTGCAGCCTGGTCTTGTTCCTGCCTTGTCACACCAAAGCGGTGTGCAACATTCTCAGAAGTAATACCCATTGGAAGAAGACAGTCTTGAGCTTGTGCCATTGTCTTAACCTGAGATCAAATGTTACATGTTATGATAATCCTCCCAATAGAACTCATCTCCAAAGAAAAATAAACCTAACAATATATAAAGATAAGTAAAAAATATGCTTTCATAAAATGAGGACATACTTTTGGGTTGACTGATCCTTCCCAAGCCATTGGGTTTGTGGTCATAGACTCCAGTCCAGCACCAATACCTGATTTGTGGGGAGGTAAGTTGGCCAAACATTAGAAATGGGAAAAGCACGGTAACACACCATGGGATACAGTTACAACACACTTTAGTGAAAAGGAATGGTAACATACCAATGTCATAAAATCCAGCTTTAATAGCTGCAGCTACATCAGCAACTGCTTGAAGGCCTGATGAACATTGCCGGTTTACAGTTCTAACTGGCACAGTTTCTGCTCGAGAGGAAGAGAAATGAGCATGGCATCTTGAAACAAAAGGTCATACATAAAATGCCGAACTTCTCAACATGATGAGAATAAAAACCTACCAGGAAAACCAGCATAAAATGCAGCCATCCTGCACTCGCTCGCTCTCTGGGAACCTGGGGCCAACACTGAGCCAACAACAATATCGCCAACTTCACTAGGGTTCACATTAGTCTTTTCAATCACCGCCTGTAGTGAAGATTCAAAGGAAGAACAAAAGGTAAATATCTTCAATAATCTTAACATTAATCCACAACTCAGCTTAGTGTAACCCACCTTTAAAACTGGAGCAAGTAAATCATCAGCATAAGTATCCTTGAAGCCTCCTCTCTTTGCTTTGCAAAGAGGAGTCCTATATGCACTGCAAGGAACAAGTAAATTATCTCTGTAAGGATATGGCTAATTCATCCAAGAAACCACATGTGTTGGCAAATGAGAAGTTGAAACAAGAACATGAAAAATATGAAAAAGCAAGAGAGCAGCAAAGCTGCAGCTTGGGTATCAACTCATAAACTAAATCTAGAGATGTCATCACAGCTATAACAACTTACGCAACTATTACAACTTACGCAACTATTACGACATCATCTCCAAATACAGAAGTCCTCTGGTAAGCAGCACTATCTCCAGCAGAGCATACAGATGCCTGGTTGAAAATTGAAAGAACATAAGGACCAATAGATATAATGTATTGCTTTGTACCACCAGATGTTTGAAATTAAGACAACCCTGTTTACCACTCAAGAAAGTAATAGCATCTCATGAAATCTCTGATTCACAGTGAAAGAAGTATTCAAGAACAAGCCAATTAACCAAAATAAGACTCAAAATTACAATAAACATACAACAACAATATACCCAGTGCATTGTGGAGTCCAGGAGGATGGTATGATGCAGCCTACCTTGTGACAAAGGAATATTACAATAAACATATGCCATAAAATTAACTAAACATTCCTGTGGATACTAAACATCTAGTTATCATAGTTTTGAACAGGATCAAACATAATAAAGCCACACATTCACCATTAGGACGTGTATGATTTCACCACCTTTTGTCCCTAAAATAATATATGCTTGACATGGTCAAAAAGTATTTCCTTGTATCTTAAAATTTTATTTTATTTTATTTTTTTTAAAAGAAAGTTAAGATTCAATTTCAGAAGAACAATTAATACACCACGGGTGCTATCTTCTTGAAATTGGTCTAATTAAGCAGGGACAATAAACTTAAGGGGAAAGGGAATGCGTTCCTTCGCACAACACAAATCAATTAGTCGGCAAAAGATTGCAACTTGTAGAACTATGTAACCGTTTTCTACGTAGGTTTTAAACATAAGGAAAAAAATAGTAGCTTTAAAAGGATAAAGAGCACACCCTAACTGGGACTAAAAGATATCCATGTCATAAGCTTTCTCCCCCAATTATAGCATTCATTATCATTGAACTAAGTTGCATTCCAAAAAAAAAAAAAAATAATAGGACATCAGATCTGCGGTAAATAAAAATTCTATTAATAGTACAGAAGCACCATACAATAGCTGATCTTGTCCCTACACAAACATGAAACAATTAATAACTTCTTATGCTTAGACATTCCCCTATGAATCAAATTGAGTTATGGCCCCAAACAAAACCTAACACACACCGTACTCCACAAGATTTGAACTTTCAAACCAAACATATTTTTAAAAAAACCAATAAAAACCATATAGAAATCTGGAACATAGCTTCCGCTGAAAACTTCAAATAGATCAATATCAACCATACCCACATCAAAAAACGCGATTGTGAACACTCCAATGAACAACCGATGAATACAATAGAATATACCCAATAAACAAATTAAATTCAGAACTGAACTAAAAACATGAAACAAAGCACGTCCAATAAAAAAAAAAGTGTAACTCAAGAACAAATACAAATCAAAAACAAACAAAAAATGGAGTAAAAACAAAAAAACAAAACACACCCATAACAGAAATTGAAATTGAAAGAACAAACTCGAATTCAAATCGGAAAAAGAACTCACAGAAACAGATGATTCGATGTTTTCCAGGGAAGAAGAAGTCTGTGAAGGACGGAGATGTTGGAGAAGAACCCTTTGTCTCTCAATTGCTTTCTCCATTATTGTTTCTCTGATTTCAAGAAATTAGTTAACTAAAAATTGATCCAATACTGTGAGTTGATTTTTCTACTCGGTGTATTTATATACGGGAAGACAGAGGCGGTGTGGTATTGGGATTTGCAAAATGGAGAAAACGTGAATGTTTATCTAAAAATGATGGGTATAATGAACAAAGATAAAGTTGGTGAGACTATTTAGATATTATTTTTGGGTTTAGGGAGGTAAATGACAAATCTTTCGCAATTATTTTTTTTTGGTGGCTTTTTCACGCTTTTCTAGCGATTGACTTGCACGCTCTATTTCTTCTCGTGGAC
>JACEIK010009034.1:8775-25553 GCA_018107945.1 Datura stramonium
CGTGGCAATAAATTTCTTACTTAAGTAGTCACAACGTCTTTATACAAGTGTATGGAGAACACCGAATGAGAATTTGTTAAAGATTAAGAGTTAATGTAACACTATTTGAAATAAAAAAAATTGTGATTTAAGTAATAGCACGAGTAATCTAAGGTTAAGGCAAAACATGCAAGTATGTGTAATGTGTATTATATTTCAGTTAACCCTTCTCTTAGGTTGATGGTCAGGGATGGCTGACCTATGGCTCGGGTATTTCGAACCTCTAGCCAACTATAGAATGATGAACCTTACACAACACACTTCTATGAAGCAAGAGCCCATCTTCTAACGAATCACAATAGTTTCCCTATGTAACCGAATATGACGTTACAGGTATATTTCTATCCTGCAAGTGAAACCTTTAATCCACAACAAAGACAAGAACATATTCCCCTACTCCACATCTATCCTAAACATTTTCCGCTCAGAAACAAAATTAGGATTCTAAGTTGTACATTAATGATGGCCGGACATTAACACAATGAAAAGCAAGAATAGCAGAACAATCTTTCTTAAGAGAGAGAATTAAGCTGAATTAATAATGCATTACACACTTCTGCAATTTGCCTCAACCTAGGACGAAGGTAATTTAGCCACTCATTTGTTGATTAATCATCTTCAAATAAGTAGTAATCATACAAACAATTGAAATTTGGAAGAAAAGAGAAGAGAAATAACCCTAGGATTTTCTTCAGCTCAACTGCCTGCCTCCCACGTTCATGCATAAAAATGTAAGATCCCCAAAATAAAAGCCTAAGTGTTCTATTTATACAAGTGGAAAATTTCCCGAAATAAGCTGGCAACGTGGCACGGAGGCCATCGCGGAGCTCAAACTCCGTGCCACGGAGCCATTGTGAGGCCGCACTGGAATCCTGGTACAACAATGATCTCCTCAACGTGGCACAGAGGCCATCGCGGAGGTCAGGCTCCGTGCCGCGGAGGTCAGGCTCCGTGCCACGGAGCCATCGCGAAGGTTCACTGGAATTTGGGCAGGGCACTGATTTCCCCTTAACGTGGCACAGAGGCCATCGCGGAGGTCTGGCTCCGTGCCACGGAGCCATCGCGAAGATTCACTGTTGTGTGCCTTCCCACTTTTCATCATTTTAGTCTTCCTCCCATGTAATGTGGCACATTGTTCGACGCGGACCATCCTTAGCGTGACACGGTGGGGGAACTTTAAATTTCTCTTTATGCCCTCCAGATATTAGCCTATTATTCCTCGGAGTTTGGCTTGCTCCTCCAGTTTCTCCACTTTCTTCTCCACCTGCAATTAGTCACCACACAATTATTAATTCGAAACAAAACAAAAATAAAGAAGAATAACCTTACTTAACTCTACATGCGCGAATACATCAATATTCTCCCTATTCAGACTCACAACGGGTTGAAAATATGGATTTTGGTCGTATAAATACGCCCAATATCAAGCTTCAACTAGATTATGAATATTCTTGTGGAATGAAAGTCTTGTGAATTCTTGCAATGTTCTCACTATTTATCAAGCATGTTGTTACTCTTTTCATGAAATATTGTTTTAGCCCTAGTTCCATGAAATGTAGTAAATTTGGATCTTGCATAGTTGATTGGATACTATTGTTGCTTGACTCTGTTAGTTCTTGATTTCCCATGTTATTACTATCATGTGAGGTTGCAGTCAGTTTGTATGATAGCCCAGTCTCAGTTAGAAATTAGCATTTTCAGTACCTTTCAGTAAGTCAACTGATTAGTTTAACGATAGTAAGATCTTAAGGAGTTCAGTTCAGTAATACTCCTTAGTTTCAATTATCAACTAGTTCTCTAAATGGTTACAATGCTTTCAGATAAGCAGCTCTGACCAGTCTTAGAACCATCAGTGTCAGTTATCAGCTAGTTCTCTAGACGATTACGATGTTTCCAGATAAGTAGCTCTGGCCAGTCTTAGAACACCAGTTTACAGTTATCTGGTCCCACAGACTTTCAAGTTACTTCCAGATAAGTATTCTTGACTTGGTCCAGGACCCCAATTTCGAGCTATTAGCTTAGTTGTCAAATTAGGACTATCCAGTGGGTATAGTACTTAGCACCGAGCAGACTGAGGTTCCAGCGCACTCAGGTTCCCAAAACTACGTTGTCACCATAGGTCATTAGCCCAAATGGCCCCCAAACTTGTGATCACCCAGCTCAACCACGATACCCTAGCAAGGTACAGTAGGCTTTCTCTGATGGGGTGTATACATTGGACTCCACGTTTAGCTCACATGGTTATATGCTGGTTATAGACTGTCCCACTTGTCAGTACAATTTCAGTTCAGTTTAGTTCAGTTTAGCTCAGTTCAGTCACTTAGTTCCAGCACATTTTTATGACCTTTAGTTAGGGTCATTATTGACCATTTCAGTTATAGCTCAGCTTTTTACCAGTATTCAGTATCAATTGGTCATTTCATGTTATTTTAGTCCAGTTCTTGTTTTTCCATGCGTATTGTATACCTTACTCAGTACATTCAAAGTACTGATGCATATTTTCTATGTTGTATCGTGTTATGATACAGGTGCAGGTTCCTAGTCTCAGCATCGTTAATAGTTCCTCCCGATGATTTCAGCAGCAGTCCATTGGTGAGTCCTCATCTTCCAAGGACGATGTTTTCATTTCAGTTAGTTTAGTACTCAGTCAGACTTTAGAATTAGCTGGGGGCTTGTCCCAACAACTCATTAGTTAGTAGTTGTCTTTTAGACACAGATGTTCAACATTCTTTATAGTTATGTTACTATTTCCAAAATAGTATTATTTGGATAATTATTTTCGTACAACTTCAGCTTATGTTTACTTAAGTTTACAGTGTAATTTTAGACCATGGGTTAGCGTGAGGTCACTTGTGGCACCAAGTATTGTATCCCATCCAGGGTGTAGATTCGGGTCGTAACAAACTTGTTATAAGAGCACTAGGTTTAGAGTATCCTAGAATGTCTGAAAGCCGCATCAAGTAGAGTCTTTTTCATGGGTGTGAAGCACGCCACACTTATGATGGGGAGGCTATAAGACATTATTAGGAAAATTCTCTTTCATTCATACTATTTATCGTGCGTTGAAGTTGAACCCCAAAATGTTCTCCTAACTCGTGCTCTATTCGTTTAGTGAAAATATGCCTCCAAAATGAGGAAATGGAAGGAGGGCCGGCAATGCCAACCGACCTGCCCCACCAGCTCCAGCAGCCCCTCAAGATGATCAGGTATCCTCGGCAGAATTTTGGGCAGCGATCCAACTGTTGGCGCAGACTTTGACCAACTAAGTGAACCAACTGGTAGTTCCAATGAATGTAAATGGGTCTGCAACTGCCACCAGGGTTCGAGACTTCACCCAAATGAACCCTTCAACTTTTCATGAATCCAAGGTGGGAGAGGACCCCCAGGAGTTTGTAGATGAGGTACGAAAGATCACCTAGATTATGGGTGTTAGTTCTGTGGAGAGTGCTGCTTTGGTTGCCTACCAGTTGAAAGGGGTGGCTTAGATTTGTTACAACTAGTGGAAGGAAGGGAGATCCAGTAGGAGCAGGATCAGTAGAGTGGGATGAGTTTACTTCTGCGTTTCTAGATAGATTCTTCCCTCAGGAATTGAAGGAGGCCAAGGTCACCGAATTCATGAATTTGGGGCAGGGTAACCGAATAGTAGAGGAATATGCATTGGAGTTCACTCGGTTGTTGAGGTATGCTCTAGAGATGGTTGCTGATCCAAGGGCTCACATACTCAAATTCGTTAATGGAGTGTCTGATTTGGTACTTAAGGAGTGCAGAACTGCAATGCTCATCAAGGACATCGACCTCTCTAGTCTCATCATTCACGCGCAGCAGATTGAGGCAGAGAAGTTGAAGGATATTGAGTGGGACAACAAGAGAGCTAGAATAGGTCAGTCAGATTATGTCCACCAGAGGTTTGACAATAATAGTCTCCCACACCATTAACAACAAAGAACTCCATCACCCACATCAGCCAGCGCCCCTTCTTTTCGATCTCGCAAGGATCAGAAGGGTGGAGCATCTGGATCTTAGTCCCAAAGTTACAGTGCCAACAACTGTTACCCATCTTGTCCTAAGTGTGGCAAGAAACATCCAAGTGAATGTCACATGGGCAAAGAGGGTTGCTTCGGATGTGGGCAGTTGGTTCACAGGTTGAAGGAGTGTCCGTTAGCAAGGCGGGGGAAAACTCAGTCTACCTCTTCAACAGCCCCAACAGGCTGTCCAACTCAGCAGGATAATACTTCAGATACAGATGACGGTCAGTGTCAAATCTATTTTTATGCTTTGTCCTCTCGTCAGGATCAGAAGAGCTTATCTGACGTGGTCACAGGTATGTTACGTCTTTTCCATCTAGATGTATATGCACTACTAGATCCAAGAGCCACAGTATCACTCGTGACTCCTTTTGTAGCTATTCAGTTTGAAATTAGTCCACAAGTCCTCTCAGAACTATTCTCAGTCTCTACCCCAGTTAGTGAGTCAGTTAGGGCCAGCCATGTGTATAGAAATTGCCTAGTCTCTGTATTGAGTAAAGTTATTCTAGTTGATCTAGTAGAGCTAGAAATGGTCGATTTTGACCTCATTCTTGGCATGAATTGGTTACATTTATATTATGCCTCAGTCGACTGTAGAACTAGAGTCGTCAGGTTTCAGTTTCCCAATGAGCTAGTCTTAGAATGGATGGGTAGTTTTCAGCGCCTAAGGGTCAGTTTATTTCCTATCTTAAGGAAAGGAAGATCATTTCGAAAGGGTGCATCTATTAACTAGTTCGGGTCAAAGATTCTAGCTTTGAGACCCCAACGATACAGTCAGTTCCAGTTGTCAGTGAATTCCCTGACGTGTTTCCTAAAGATCTTCTCGGAGTCCCTCCCGAGCGGAAAATAGACTTTGGCATAGACCTTTTTCTAGACACTCAACCTATCTCTATTCCTCCTTATAGAATGGCTCCAGTTGATCTTAAGGAGTTGAAGGAACAACTGAAGGACCTTCTTGATAAGGGTTTCATTAGGTCCAGCATCTCTCCATGGGGTGCTCCAGTGTTGTTTGTGCAAAAGAATGATGGTACTCTTAGAATGTGTGTCGACTACCGTCAACTGAACAAAGTTACAGTTAAGAACAGGTATCCCCTACCCAGGATTGATAACTTGTTCTATCAGCTTCAGGTAGCCAGTTATTTTTCCAAGGTAGATCTCAGGTCGGGATATCATCAGCTTAGGGTTAGGGAATGTGACATACCGAAAATAGCCTTCAGAACTCAGTATGGTCACTATGAATTTGTGGTTATGTCCTTTGGACTAACTAATGCCCCGACAGCTTTTATGGACCTGATGAACAAGGTATTCAAACAGTATCTGGACATGTTCGTCATTGTGTTCATGGACGACATTTTGGTATACTCTAGGAATGTGGAGGAGTATGCTAACCATCTGAGGATAGTGTTGCAGACTCTCAGAGATCGCTAGTTGTTTGCTAAATTAAGCAAATGTGAATTCTGGCTAAAGCCTGTGGCTTTCCTCGGTCACGTGGTCTAAGGTGAGGGTATTCAGGTAGATCCTCAGAAGATAGCAATGGTGAAAAAATTGGCCAAAACCTACTTCCCCAAGAGATATCAGGAGTTTTCTAGGTCTAGCCGATTATTATCGACGGTATGTAAAAGGATTTTATTCTATCATGTCTCTTCAAACTAATCTAATAAGAAAAAGGTGAAGTTTCAGTGGTCAGATGCATGTGAGAAGAGTTTACAAGAGCTGAAGACTCGATTCACTACAGCTCTAGTTTTGACCTTACCAGAGGGAACATATGGATTCGTCGTCTATTGTGATGATTTCAAAGTTAGCCTCGGTTGCGTTCTGATACAGCGGGGTAAGGTGATAACTTATGCCTCCAGACATCTCAAAGTTCATGAGAAAAACTATCCAACTCATGATCTTGAATTGGCAGCAGCGGTGTTTGCTTTAAAAATATGGAGGCATTACCTTTATGGTGTTCATGTGGATGTTTTCACCGACCACAAGAGCCTTCAGTACATGTTCATCCAGAAGGATTTGAGCCTTTGTCAGAGAAGGTGGTTGGAGTTATTGAAGGATTACGACATGAGTGTGCTGTACCGCCCGGGCAAGGCAAATGTGGTGGCGGATGCCTTAAGTAGGATGTCCATGGGGAATGTTGCTCATATTGAAGAGGGCAGAAAAGAACTAGCAAAATATATTCACAGGTTAGCTCGGTTTGGAATGTTGTTGGTGGATTTAGCTAAGGGCAGAGTGGGTCAGAATCCTCATTAGTTGTTGAGGTTAAGTCAAAGCAAGATAAAGATCCCATACTGCTTAAGCTGAAAGAAGCAGTTCTAAGAAAAGAAGTGGAGGCCTTCTCCAAAGAGGGAGATGGTGTACTTCGCTGCCAGTGTTCCAGACATAGACAACTTAAGGCAGCGAATGCTGCTAGAAGTATACAGTTCTAGATATTTTATCCACCCAGGTGCCACTAAAATATACCATGACCTACGGAAAATCTACTGGTGGAACGATATGAAGAGAGATATTGCAGAATTTGTGGCTAAGTGCCTGAACTGCCAGCAGGTTAAAGTTTAACATCAAACACCTGGGGGTATGACTAAGGATATTAACATACCCACGTGGAAGTGGAAAGAAGTGAATATGGACTTCATTATAGGTCTACCTCGTACTCATCGACAACATGATTCCTTTTGGGTGATAGTAGATCGGATGACTAAGTCAGCATGTTTCCTCCTAGTTAAAACTACAGACTCAGCCGAGGATTATGCTAGGTTGAACATCCGGGAGTTAGTCAGATTGCATGGGGTTCCCTTGTTCATCATTTCATATAGAGGTACCCAGTTCACCTTGCATTTATGGAAGTCATTTCAAAAAGGAATGGGTACTCAGTTTGTCACGACCCGAACATAGGCTCGGATCGAGATTTAGGACAAAGAACCCTGTGAGGCTCCAAGTCAACCCATGACATGAACATAACATCTAACTCATTCATTAAAATGGAAGATCAACATGAATAACATAGCAGAAGTCTAAACATAACATAACATCAGAATTTATACATAAGTCTAAAGCTAAATACAACTATGTCCGAAAAGCCCCTAATAGTAATGAGTTGATGGGACAAGACCCCAACTAACTCACTATAGTCGGAAAACTAAAAAGACAAAATACAATTGATAAGAAGGGACCTCGCAAGATGAGTACTCACCAACTGGGACTGAGAAGTGCTAACTCCGGAAGTCTGACTAGCGGCGGGACTGAGTTTGGATATCGGAGCCTGTATCATAAAATGATACATCATAGAGTATGCGGTCAGTATGTGGAATTTATCGAGTATGCAAGGTAAGTAAAACCGCTAAGCAAGTAAAATCATTAAACATGCATGGTATAAAACATAATCAAGATAAGATTCTGAGAGTAGGGCTTACATGCTATTTTCTGAAATCATGATCCGAACATAACTGAATATGATAACTGAATCGAATGACCCAAAGTTGAAAACTAATAGTCATAAATAAAACTTAACATTAGGTCAAACCTGCTGAAAACATAATATCATGACTGATGTACATTCATAACTGAAATCATGAGGAACAATGGGAGACTCGTCATATAACTGATATTACCACGATAGAGCTTACATGGTCCCGACTATCACATTCAAGTGGGCAGAGCCGTCCAAAGCTTTGCCAGGGCTAAGAATGCTACCATGATATCAATATCAAGCTCAAGGCCCCTTGGGGGAAGGGGAATCTCTATGGGAGGTCCCAAAGTATATAAGTAAACCTACGTTGGCGCATAGTTCTGAGGCACAGGGTTGACTGATCCTTAGCCTACTTGGTGCTAGTCACTACTCCCAAAAACATGCATATGCTCTCCATCATTTTTCAACAAAGATGACCATCGTCTAGTGATGAAGCTAAATAATAATCATACATGCATAATCTAAAATCATAACATGAGGAGTCTTGACTCAAACCATAGCACAAGCTGAAAATAATGGGAGTCTAGACTCCAAAATCATGTGGTAAACTAAGTCCATGAAATTGTAAAAAGTTACATAATTATATGGGCTTTCCCAATACTTAACATGCTTGAAATCAACTTGATTCTCTCGAAAACATGAACATAGACATGGGTAATTTGAAATCATACTTTCTTCATAAACATCTCATCATACTTGAACACATATCTCATGGATCTCAACTTTCATGAACTTTCATGAATGGGCATATAATTTATAAAACTTGAAAACATAATTTATAACTTAAAACATTTTAAAATCTGCCCATTTATCATTATTCAATACTCAAAACATGCTTAGATCATACCCATGATAGAAACTTAGGAAATTCACACATTGGGTAAAAATCCCATAAATTCATCACTAAGGATTTCATGAAATAGAGACGGATTGGGCATGTGTATGGACAATTATGCCCATTCATAACCCTACATAATTAAAGAGACTTGATTTTTACCACTTCCTTGATTGCCCAAAGAGAATTGAGGAAGAAATTTGAAGAAAACTAGACTTGATCACCTCTCAAACCCCTAAGCTTGCATGCATGAATTAGGATAGGCTTAGAATGACTTAACCTTCTTAAAACACACTATTTCAAGCTTAAAATGACGTAGTTTAGGACCTTAGGGCTTAGGAATGATGAAAATACCCTTAATGAAATTTTTGGAAAAACCGCACTGCTAGTGGCAACAGACGTCACAACGGACCGTTACTGGGTCCAATGATCCGTTACATCCCCTCGTCGTCTCATCCCTGATTTAGGTCTCAGGTCCCCTACCACGACTAGACAGGACGAGTCTTTACAAGCTCCAATAACTCGTTGCTTCCAGTCGTCGTCGCCACTGCCCTAACCTAGGTTTCCTCTCAACGGACGCTGACAACGGCCCATTGCTTCAAACAAAGAGTCGTACCACGACTCATTACCTTCTCCCTGATCAAGACCAACATCACAACGACTCCCATCCAATGAATCGTTACAAAATCCAATGGGTCGTTCTGAGGCACGTTACTTCCTAGCCTGATTCTGCAGCTTCTCACCACGGGAACATTCCACGGGTCGCTAGTCCTACTAATGATCTGTACCAACGAGTTGTTCTAAGTAGATTTTTAGGTTTTTCTGTTACTTTTTATTTCAATTCCCGAGTCTAGTCTTAGGCACTTCATTGTTATTACAATATCTCCCCTTTGGAAACATTCATCCTCGAATGTGGGAAAACATACTGAAAAACAGAGAAATGCAGTCATCATACTCAAACACTGAAGATACATGCTGAAAACTGTCGGAGTGACTGACTCCAAATTGAACTACATGACTGAATTGAATTCCTGAATCATACACACATCCATTTACATGAAAGAAATTGGGGTACATGAGCTGAGCATGAAACTGAATAGAAGTACTAAGGAGGTAACTGATACCTCAAGCTGAAATTGAGCCGGAAGGAATAGATGCAGGTATTTAGCCATCATATCTCTTCCCACGTAGCTCCTTCAACATGCATATTCCTCCATAAAGCTTGACTGAATCTACTTCCTTATTTCTTAACTGACGAACCTGACGATCTAGTATTTCCACTGGAACCTCCTCATAACTGAGGTTGTCCTTCACACTTACACTGTCCACCGGAACAACCAAAGCTGGATCACCCAAATACTTCTTTATGAGTGATACATGAAAAACTAGGTGAACTGAAGCTAATTTTGAGGGTAACTCCAACTTATATGCTACTTTGCCAACCCGTTTCCCAATCTGGTACGGGCCAACAGAACGGGGACTGAGTTTCCCTTTCTTTCCAAACCTCATCAATCTCTTCATGGGAGGTATCTTTAGAAACATTTAATCATCAACTTCAAACTCAAGTTCTCTCCTCATCACATCCGCATAGGACTTTTGACGACTCTGAGCTATTTTCAACCTGTTCCTTATGAGCTAAACTTTTTCCATAGCCTCATGGACTGAATTCGGTCCTATCATCGAAGCTTCACCGACTTCAAACCAACCAATAGGCGATCTACATCTCTGACCATAGAGAGCCTCAAATGGAGCCATCTGGATGCTGGAATGATAGCTGTTGTTATACGCAAACTCAATGAGAGGCAAATGATCATCCCAACTTCTCTTGAAGTCACACTACTACAAAAAATAGTTTCAGCGACAATTATTTTGAAGCAATAAATAAATTGCCACTAATTTATCACCGAAGGGAAAATATTACTGGCCAAAACATATTAGCCAGGGATAAATATGTTTTTAGTGGNGTTTTTAGTGGCAATTTAAGAGAATAGTCGGTAAAACCTTTTACTTTTGCTTTTTCTCTTCCCTCTAATTTATTTTTCTTCTTGTAAATTCTCTCCCGACTAAAAGTTACTTATATACCATTACTATTGACCTAGAGAAAGAAAATCATCACCATCAACACGCCATCGAATTGCTCTCATCCAAAATCTCGACAATCAAAATCGCCATCGAGCCACCATTACCATTGCCGGTAATTTACACTCTCTATATCTCTGTTTCTATCTCTATATCTATCCTTTATTGTTTGATTGGATCCATCTCAGCAACCAATCTCTTATCAATTCGACACTCAACATTGTTTTTGCATATATAGAAAATCTCATAACCATCACGAGTAATTTTTATAGCTCTTTCACAGGAACCAATTTTATTATTTGGGTCTGGGGCTTGATGATATATTATCTTTAAATTAAATCATGCTCAAATTCTTTTTCTTCCAAAGACAAAGATTACATGCTAAGCCACGTCGGTCACATCCAATACCGTCCTCGTCATCTCAATTGATTTGTGACCATAAATTTCTCAAATGAATTTTAAATTTTTTTCTTTGAAATTGTGGATTTTTAAGGTTTATTTTGTGATTTTGTAGTTTTCTGTTTTCTTATTTTCTAAATTTATCTTTTGGTTATTCATATTTGTATGAGATTCATGTTATTGTATTTGAGTTTTGTGTCTTTTGTCAAATACATGTCATTTTTATTGATAATTAGCTAGAACAGAGCAGGTGTGCCTAAAACTGCTGCGATGCTTGAAAGCTGCTGCAAAGACATATAATTTTTATTTCTAATTAACTAAAAACAAAGCAAGTGTGCTTGAAAATTATTTCACCTTTCACCAATTTATACAACACTTCTAGCATCATCGAATGTTAGTTTCTCCTCTTTTGCTTTGTAGTTTAAATAGAATTCTTATTGTAATTCGATTTTAGAAGTGCATCGGGGTAATTTCTATTGGGTTGGTGTGCTTACTGGTTTCACCTCATTATTATTTTATTGATGGAGAAAGTCTAGAATGATGATAAATAAAATAGCACCATACTTTCAATTTAGGTGCTTCTGTTGCACTTCAGGATTGCAGGTTTTTGTGTAGATTCTTGATTATTGAGAGTACTACAAGCAAGGAATCCAAAGGAATTACAAAGAAGTTTAATCATTCACATTGAAGTGTTTATTGTTAGATAATCCTAGATTTGTATGGTTATAGAAATGATACTACTTATCTGTGAAGATGTGAACTGTCTTTATACATATCCTACAATATCATAGATATTAGTCATTGAATTGTTTCAGAAAAAGGTGTGAACATATATTATCATATTGAGATTAACTTTGATAAATTTGGATTATTTCATGACCTTTTATGAGTTTAATGTCTCGAGAGAGAGAAACATAGTGTGTTAATTAAGGTTGGCTACAATAAGGATAAGCAACTTGATTGGTGATGCAAAAAAATTTGGTGTGTTATGATCTTTCCATCTCTGTTGATTTTGAGGCTGCTATCACCATAGCTTTATGAAACCACGCGAAATTGTTGTATCTTGTGTCCATGTATCTACAATGAGATTAAAAGTGAGTTGTGTTCAATAATAAATTATTGCCCACTATATTTATCTAATCTAGCTGGATATTGAAGAATGGGTTTTTAAGGGGTGCTTACATATAACTGATTTGTGCTAGAGTTGTCCTATAGTACTTTTTTGTATTTTCCCTTCATATTATTTTTCCTCACTTGAATTGATTTGTGTTGGTAATCAAAATTTAATTTTTTAATAAATCTTATAGGTTAGTGTCTTGGATTAACCTGTAGTTGTAATGCCTCAAGGACAGTTTTTAATTTTTTTCAAAAGGATGATATAGTGGTCACAATTTTTGTAACTTCATCTTCTCTTCCACATTATGTTATCTTTTGAAATGCACACATTGTCCCGATTTATGTTGCACCTTTGTCTTTTTAATTTGTCCAAAAAAAGAATGTTACCTTATTATAATTAGAAATAATTAACTTTAAAATTTTCTTTTTATTCTTAATAAAATAATTTATAGCCACACAAATATCGAAAATTTATTTTGAGCTACAAATTTCAAAAGTCTTTCTTTTTGAAACCTTGTTCTATGTCAAATAATGTCACATTAATTAGGATAGAGTGAGTAGTATATTTATTGGAAACATCAGGATATTGGAGATTTTTCTTGTTTTAACTTTCAAGAGTTCCTACTTAATACTAATTGGAGATCTAAGGCTTGATCGTAAATTTTTTAAACTGTTTGGTGGCGCAACCTTTTGGTTAATAGGACTCCTATTAATTGGAGATCCAATCCTGATACCACCAGTTTTTTCCCTCATCATCAAAATCCAATCTTCACCAACATCATCTTAAACAGATTTGCCTTCATCTTTAGGGACTGATTATTTCCCAATCCCTTTTGTGTATCACCATCATAATTCTCAACTTGAATTACATTATCAGATTTGTACTCTGCTTCATTGAGAGTTGACTTTTGTTCAGTTTTTCAATATGCAACGTGACTATTTCAGCTCACTTTTGTTTGGAAAACTATCATCCCTCATGTATTTTGTAGGAAACCTAGCTGAAGTTTGCTTGTCTTAGTACCTATTACACCATTCTTAGAGATTTTGGAAATAAGATATTAGAGTGGAATGGTAGTTCATTACACTAATATGCGGAGATTGAAGTAAAAATAAACTTGAAAAAAACTGATCCACTTGATGAGATAGGAAGTGTACCTTAATTTCTCACTCAGATTCTAAATTCATGATCCAAATTCCAAGGAAAAGAAGGTCTTTCTCTTCTTCCGCTCATCCCCAAATACAGAGAAGAAGACCAAAGAACAGCCAAAGCAAATGGTGCAGTGAATAACCGGATATTATTTTTCTCGTTGCTACTTTATGTTGGAATTAAATTAGTAATTACATACGTTTGTTATTTTATCTGTTGAACTTTTCCACTGGATTCAATTTATATGATAGATATATAGTCTTAAATATGTTAAATATTTGTGTGCTATTTTGTTAGCGTCATATTAGGAAGTACCTGGTTGATTTGATCAGTAAGAAGGGAGTTTTATTATCGGATCAAATTTCTGGCTCAATGGTCCATCTTCCATAACAATTTCTTCACCTTTGCTCTTTTCAAGATATAGGCAAGTTGACCCTATAATTGATTTCAGGTCACTGGCCAAACAATATTACTTGGATAGTCAATCACCTAAATCTACTATTTAATTATCTTCAGCTGGTGGTTGTCTAACTTTTAACTTCTTAAATGAAATATGCATCTTTGATGATGAATTTGTTTGTTTTGATTTGTCCTTTTCCTGGTATTTTACTTGAACTTTGCCATGATATATTGAGAGATGTTTAGGTTAATACACAAATTCAAAATTACTTCAGTCTAGCATGCTGCATTCAACTAAAATACTCCTTTGTCCCGAATTTCTTTTCATTATTGATAAAAAATGTTTGGGATTTGATAATCGGTCAAACTTATTAGAATTTTCTGAAAACTTTGATAGTATATATAGTTATTTTTATTACTTGAATGGATTATACTTTTAGTTTGCTTATAACTTTATTCAATCCTTCTCAGATTTCCTTCATCAAGGCCAAGTATAAAAACTTTAAGGTAGGTATGAGTCTCGGTGGTGACTGTGTATGGTAAAAATGCTAGCTTTGCTCCTATATCAATTACTTTTTGGTGAGAAATGCCAATGTATTCAATCACCAAGATAGAGAAAGAGTATATCCTAGATTACAATAGATATAGATCATGAACACTTGAAAGGAAATTCAGATACATCCGTCGAGTGCATCGGACGATTATTGTACTTTTTAAAACAAGATAATTTTTCCTTTTGCACATCAATATCACCATATGCAGGTGATCAACAATTTTTTTATATTAGATTTCATTTGTTGATATTCACTTATTTTATTATTTCAGGTCATACAATAATGATATTCGAAAGTTTAGCACGTGGAAGATTTCAATTATACAAAGAATTGCTCAAAATGTTTGAGGGTTCTGCATTTACTATTTGTTATTATTGGTATTTGATATGATTAATTATAATGATATTAGGATTTTAGCTCAAACAATGTTAGTACTTGATTTAATGAAATATTTTTTTTTGTGAATTAATGGTAGTATGTTTTATGCATTTTTGTCAATCCGATTATTGTTTTACGATAATAAAAATTTGGGATAGCTAAGGACAAAAAAATCAAATATAGGATTAATTTGCATTACAATTGTCACTAAACTTTTAATATTTTTCGGCAATAAATTGCACTTTTCATTTGCCGCCAAAAGCTAAGCATTTAATAATTTATTTAAATTTAGCAGAAATAAGTAAAGACACTAAAAGTGAAAACTATGTCACTTTTGTGATAGATTTAATGGCCATTGCAATTGCCGCTAAATAATTGCCTTTAAAGTTTGTTACTTTAGCGGCAATTTAATTAGATTTGACGACAATAAAATAGATGTTAAAAGGTTCAAATTAAGCCAATTTTGAGTTGATTTAGCAGCAAATTTAATTGCCTCTAAATGATTGCCGCTAAAGCGTACCCTTTTTACCGGCAATAGGAACACCCTTTGCCAACAATCCACTAAATGACTGCTGAAGACTTTAGCGACGCCAATATCAACGGCCAAAGGCTAATGGCCAGTAAATATTTTTGCGGCAATACCTATTGCCACTAAAGACCTTTTTTTATTGCCGCTAAATGACTTTTTTTGTTGTAGTGTCAATCACACATTCTCTCAACATGTCCTCAAGAGTTTGAATAGTCCGCTCCATCTGACTATCTGTTTGTGGGTGAAATGCTATGCTGAGCTTGACCTGGGTACCAAGTTCCTTTTGAAACGATCTCCAAAACTGAGAGGTAAACTGAGTACTCTGTCTGATATGATGGACAATGGAACTTCATGCAACCGAACTAGCTCCCGAATATATAACTTAGCATAATCCTCTGCTGATAGTTTTGACCGATAGGAAATGAGCTGTTTTAGTCAACCTGTCCACAACCACCTAAATGGAGTCATACTATTGACGAGTGCGAGACAACACTGTGACAAAGTCCATATTGATTTCCTCCCACTTTGAAGTAGGGATACTGATGTCTTGAAGCACACCTCCCGATCTCTGGTGCTCAACCTTCACCTGTTGACAATTTGGACATTTAGCCACAAATTCTGCAATGTCCTTTTTCATGTCATTCCACCAATAGACTTCCCGTAGGTCACGGTACATCTTGGTGGCACCTGGATGTATAGAGTATCTGGAACCATGAGCTTTGTGCAGCATCTGACCTCTCAAATCATCAACATCTGGAACACATAAATGACCCTGATATCGAAGCACACCATCTCCCTCTTTGGTGAAGACCTCCACCTTCTGATTCTAAACAACTTTCTTTAAAGTTACAACAATAGAATCCTCATCTTGTCTAGACTTTACATCAGTCACCAAGGATGATTCCGATTCGTTCTGAACAATAACATCATTATCGGTCGAGTCAACCAAATGAACTCCCAACCGTGCAAGATGATGCACATCTTTCACCAGCTCCTTCCTTCCCTCTTCTATATGGGACACACTCTCCATAGAAAACCTACTAAGAGAGTCTGCTACCACATTAGCCTTGCCAAGATGGTAAAGGACACTCATATCATAATCCTTGAGTAGCTCCAACCACCTTCTTTGACATAGATTTAGATCCTTCTGGGTAAACACATATTGTAGGCTTTTGTAGTCTGTAAGTATATCTACATGGACCACTGTACAAATAGTGTCTCCAGATCTTCAAGGAAAATACTACCGCTGCCAATTCAAGATCATGAGTCGGATAATTCTTTTCATGGACCTTTAGCTTCCTTGAAGCATAGGCTATAACTTTACCGTGCTGAATGAATACGCAGCCAAGGTCGATCCTTGAAGCGTCACAATACACCACAAACCCATCGGTACCCTCGGGTAAAGTCAATGCAGGTGCTGAGGTGAGTTGAGCTTCAACTCTTTGGAGGCTCCTCTCACAAGCCTTTGACCATTGAAACTTTACCTTATTCTGGGTCAACTTAGTCAACAGGATGCAATAGATGAAAACCCCTCAACAAATCTCCGATAATACCCAGCTAAACCCAAGAAACTCCTGATATTCGAAGGATTCACCGATCTAAGCCAATTCTTCACTCCTCTATCTTTTGAGATTCCACATATACACCCTAACTTGACACCACATGGCCCAAAAATGTCACTGAGCTCAACCAAAACTCACATTTACTGAATTTAGCATACAACTGGAGATCTTTAAGAGTCTATAGCACCACCCTCAAATGAGCGGCATTCTCCTCCTCACTCCGAGAGTATATCAGGATGTCATCTATGAACAC
>JACEIK010009035.1:5521-16634 GCA_018107945.1 Datura stramonium
TTATATAAAATCACATGAAAATGTATATAAATAATTAGATAAACAAGACTAATTCGAGTTATAAAGTAGCACTTGGGCATGCAATTATGCCCAAGATCACCATTGTCGGGGACTTGGGAAATTAGTAAATTTTTGAGTTTTAGTTTTGCTATTTTTTGTACAAGTGTTGACAACTTGATCTTAGCTGATACACTCGTAAGTATAAGGAAATTTCTGAAAGATGGCACGTGAAAAAAAAATTACTGGATCCATATTTGGTGCCTGAAAGACAGTTACATTTGTTTAGGAGGGCATCTCTCCAAAATCAAATACCACTAGTTACATAGGCTCCACTGGGGGAAGATCCACCAACTAAAAAGGAAGAAAACTTACCAGAAAGAATGGCAGCGAGGCTAGTGCACACAGTGGCAATCCCACACACGAACAATGTTACCTCTAGCATCCGCAGGCAAGAGCTAAGAGGTAGATTTGAGCTGAAACAGAATAATGTTCAACTCTTGCATACCAGCGGACAGTTTGCAAGTTGTTACACCCCGTAAGTTCCTAACATTTAGTTGACCTATTCCTAGGTTAGTCAAGAGTTTTAGAGTTTGACAAGTACGAGGAAGGGCCTTGGAAAAGGTCAAATGAGCACGGAATCGAGGTTGCAAGGAAGAAGGCTAGACATGCTGTCACAAAGGGGCAACGTGTCATGGACCCCCTCCTTGTGTGTTGGGCGCTGTGACACGGCCCTGGCTTGCTGTGTTGGGGTCCGTGTACACCGCCCAAGTCTTATATATATTATGTTGATCATTTGATTTATCATATCAAATAAAAAACCCCTCGGCCAACAAGAGAGAACCACGCAACTTTCACCCAAATCTCCTCCGTTTATGCTGCCAAACGCCGTCCAAATCCAAATTAACTTCAGGTATTGAGTTATAAGCCCTCAAGGAGCATTAATACGGAGTTATTTTCTTGAAATTTGCCCGACAAATCGAAACTCCACCGAGTAGGAGTTGTTAGAATTTCTCCAAACTAATTTCTATATGTTCACATGCTTTAAGTAAGTGTTTCTCCCTTCTGAACTCTCGAGAAATTATATGTTTTCCACCGTGTTTTGATAAGTTAAAGTACTGTTAATATTAGTATTAAAAGTTATCTTTTTTCCCAAATTTAGTACTGAAACTAGTCTCATTCTCCCAGTAATACGATCACAATTGGAAAGAGCTGTTGAGTATGGTTTATAACTCGCCAGTTAATCAGAAATTAATGATCTAGGTATGTTAATGGAAATTCGTTCGGCAAGTTAGTTCCTTTAGTATTATAACTCAATTTTAATCCCAGTAAGATAGAAAGAAGTATATCCATTATGCTATTGTTGTTAGCTGAGACCAGTATTCTATGTGTAGTTTGGGAGCTTTGCCCTATATAACCTTCCATGGCTAACCCCAGGGTTACTAGCTATGTCGACGCCCACCAGGGGCGAAATGACTTCGCTTCAAGGAGAGGTATTCCATTCAAAAGGGATGAAGATGGGGTCCAAGGTCCTCATAGAGTCCATTCCATGACCGGACTATTATATGCCGTATCGGCACCACGCCCCCTGTCGAGCCTGGTGCCCGAGGTGCAGATATCAGGAGTCCACCGGACTAAGACACAGCTATACTTTAGGGGCAGAGTGGGCTCAATTACAGACCCAGGGGACTAGTAGGATTACTATAGCCACTACTTTACCTGTTTTGACCTTGTTAGGGGTATATAGATTGAAGTGTACTCACCAGGGATTATGGGGACCCAAATGGATTATTTTGTGATGGTTGTACCTTTTGGCTTATGGGGGCCAGGTAAGGTTCTTATTTGCAGTAGTTACCGATAGATTAGATAGAAGGAAATTCAGCTATTCAGGTAGTATTTCTATCCCTTCTTTTCAATTACTTTCAGTTTCATTTCATTTCATTTAGTTATTTGCAGTTACTACCTTACATATTTTGGTACATATTACTGACACCCTTCTTGGGGTGCTGCATTACTTGCCTGCAGGTACGGATATACACGGTTCAGGACCTCCTAGTATCCATCCAGGACTAGAAGGGAAGTCAGGTCCTTTCCTCAAGAGCTATTAAGTTAGAAGGTTTACTCTCTTTTTGTTTGTACAGTTTATGGGTACGTTGGGGCCCTGTCTCAACCAGTATGTCACTCCTAGAGGCTTGCAGATTGTTTCAGATTCCCGGTGGTTAGTTGTTGATGGTCTTGTAGGGATCGTGTATGCTTTATCCTGTGCGTTGTTCGTGTGGGGCCTTGTTTAGTTACTAGTTACCAGCCTTGTCGGCCATAGCTTAGTTTAGTGCTGGATTTACTTTATAGGTGTAACTATAAATTTGGGTGGTCTTGTTGGCCCGCATAGGATTCCCTACTATTACCTATTTCTGGTTAGCTATTTTCTTTTATAGGTGGCTATGAGACCTTTTCGGCCGGGGGTTGTGTTTATAGTCGAGATATAGACAATTGTTTTCTTGATTTGAGAATTAGTATTAGTCATGCACAAGAGGTGCGTAAGCTCAGTCAGGCCATTTTAGATCCTAGTAGGGCACCAGGTGCCAGTCATGCCTTCCAAAGTGGGGCATGACAAACTTGGTAAAAGAGCAAGTCGTATTCAAAGGAGTCTGCAAGTCGTGCTAAGTAGAGTCTTGCCTATGGATGTGTTGTGCACCGCATAGTATAGATAGGAGGCTGCGAGGCATGTTAGGGTGGTTACTCTTCTTTCTCTTCCAGTCATGCTATAGAGCTGTGCTGTATAGGGTCGAGTCCCTAAGCTTACTATACTCTACTTGTCTATAGAGAAATGTCGGACACGCGATAGACCACACTAGCAGGAAGTTAGACATCGCAGAAGGAGAAGGCACTAGTAGAGTGCTTCAGTTAGAGTCAGCCCCATTGAGGGTGACAGGGGGACTCCACCTTGGTCTCCCCAGCAATCTTTGCCATGCCAGGAGCCGTCTAGAGCAGTAGATGTGTTAGCACCACCTCCAGCAGTTTCAATACCGATGCCATCAGATCAAGAGGTCAAGAGTGCTATTTTTATGATAGCCCAGATGATGGCTGCACATCGTCAGCCAGTAGCACTCGTGGTTTCCGAGTCTTCAAGAGGACCTGGTAGTTTGAGGGTTCGAGAGTTCCTCGCACTGAGTCCCCCACACTTCACGGGGAAAGATTGGGATGAGGACCCTCAAGACTTTTTGGACTAGATGCAGCGGATCTTTAGGGTAATGCATGCCACACCAACGGAGTCGGCTGAGTTTGTGGTATTTCAGTTATGAGACATAGCAGTATTATAGTACGAGATTTGGGAAAGGTCCCGAGGTAGACATGTTCCCCCTCCGACTTGGTCCAGCTTTTCAGAGGCCTTCTTGGACCATTATTTGCCGCGGGAGATCCGACAGGCCTTGGTAGATCAGTTTTTTCATCTAGAGAACGGTTCAATGAGCGTTCGGGAGTGTGCTATGAGATTCAACTCCCTGGATCGATATGCACCTGCTTTTTTAGAGATCATGGCAGCCAGGGTGCACCGGTTCATCATGGGGATGAATCCAGAATATGTAGAGACTTGTATCACATCTACTCTGCGAGAGGATATGGATATTGCCCGTGTTCAGGAATTTTCTCAGAATATCGAGGGGATGAGGAAGAGACAGCAAGAGATAGACAGGGAGAATCAAGAGTAGCGTTGCAAGACTAGATCAAGTTACACATAGGCGGAATTTTAGGGCAGACCCAGGAAATAACTATTAAGAAGACCACCCAGGCCTCCACCTCCACAGCAGTAGCAAGGTAGTAGACTAGGCCGCCGAGGGAAGTCAGGACCCAGCGAGAGTTCCAGCCATTAGGTTCGTAGAAACGGAGAGGGTCAGCGAAGAGTAGATTCATCGTTCCACCTTTCCCTATTTGCAGTCGACGCCATCCTGGGGCATGTAGGTATGGTTCTTCTATATGTTACATCTGTGGGCAGGAGGGTCACCTGATGAGGGACTGTCCGGCCAGGGGTCAGATTGATCGAGACCGATAGAAAAGATTTGTAGTAGGGTCACATTCCCCAGCATTCACAATAGGCTGAAGGCCCTCAGCTTCAGCCGGTAGAGGTTGAGGCAGATCAGGGGCGTCTAGCTTAGGCACCGGTCTAGATCACACTTATGTTTTACCAGGGGGACAAGAGTCAAAGTCGTCGCCGGATGTTGTGACAGGTATGCTGGACCTCTGCTCTCATTTGGTGTATGTGTGGATAGACCTAGGCTCCACTTTGTCTTATGCTACACCATTAGTAGCCCGAAAGTTTGGTATTATGCCAGAATTGCTTTAGCGACATTTTTCAGTGTGGGTGACTCTTGTATAGCTAAAAGGATCTATCAGGGTTGTACAGTACAGATTGTTGGTCGCCAATCTTTAGCAAATTTGGTGGAATTAGAAATGATCGACTTTGATGCAATTATGGGTATGGATTGGCTAGAACCATGTCATGCCAATGTATAATGTTGGACCAAGACTGTCCGATTTCACTTTTCAGGGAAGGTAATACGGGACTGGAAAGGCAATGCAGCCATGCCAAAAGGTATGTTTATATCCTATCTTCAGGCGAGAAAGTTGATAGTAGCGGGTTGCATCTATCTTATCGTCAGGGTTCAGGATGTCCAAGAATAATCCCCAACTATTTAGTCCATTCCTGTAGTTAATGAATTTCCATATGTATTATCTGATGAACTTCCTAGTATTCCCCCCAGAAAGGGAGATCGATTTTGTGATCGACTTATTACCAGGTACTCAGCCTATATCCATCCCTCTGTACCGAATGGCTCCTACCGAGCTAAGAGAATTGAAGGAACATCTAAAAGATCTGTTAGATAAGGGCTTTATCTGGCCGAATACTTCACCGTGGGGTGCGCCAGTTTTATTTGTTAGAAAGAAGGATGGCTCCCTCCACATATGTATAGACTACCGGCAGCTAAATAAAGTCACTATCAAGAACAAATACCCACTTCCCAGAATAGATGATTTGTTTGACCAGTTACAGGGGGCGAAGTATTTCTCAAAAATTGACTTAAGATCTGGGTATCATCAGGTCCAGGACCAAGAGAGGGACATTTAGAAAATCGCTTTCAGGACCAGGTATGGCCATTTTGAATTCCTACTCATGTCCTTCGGATTGACTAATGCTCCTGCAGTGTTCATGGATTTGATGAACAACATCTTCAGGCCATACTTGGACTTGTTTGTGATAGTGTTTATTGATGATATCCTTGTATATTCCCGCTCGAAAGTAGAACATCGGGATCATCTGCGGACAGTGCTCCAGATTCTCAGGGATTGTCAATTGTACCCGAAATTTTCTAAATGTGAGTTTTGGATGAATTCGGTAGCCTTTTTAGGTCACATAATGTCAGAAGCTGGTATTCAGGTAGATCCACAGAAGGTCGAGGCAGTAAAGACATGGGCTAGACCCACAACTCCAACTGAGGTACGCAGTTTATTGGGCTTAGCTGGGTATTACAAAAGATTTTACAGGGGTTTTCTACCATATCAACGCCTTTGACTAAGTTAACTTAGAAAGAAGGAAAATTTCACTAGACTAAAGCGTGTGAATAGAGTCTCAGGGAGTTAAAAAAACAGATTAACGTCAGTGCAAATACTAGCTTTGACAGAAGGGTCAGAGGGTTATGCAATGTACTATGATGCTTCAGAGTCGGGTTAGGATGTGTTCTGATGCAACATGGTAAGGTTATTGCTTATGCTTTGAGGCAGCTGAGGAAGCATGAAGAGAACTACCCTACCCATGATCTGGAATTAGCTGCAGTGGTTCACACCTTTAAGATATGGAGACACTATCTATATGGAGTGCATGTGGACATTTTTACTGATTATAAAAGCCTCCAATACATCTTTACACAGAAAAAGTTTAATCTATGGCAACGTCTCTGGTTAGAATTGTTGAAGGACTACGACGTGAATATTTTATATCATCCAGGGAAGTCCAACATTGTAGCAGATACGCTTAGCCGCAAATCCATGGGAAGCTTGTTACACTTAAAGCCTGAACTACTAGTGTTGTCCCGAGAACTGCACCAGTTAGCCAATTTAGCTGTTCGAATAATAGACTCGAGAGATAGTGGAGTATTGATCCAGAATACTACAGTATCATCTCTGGTTGTAGAAGTGAAATATGGAGTCTTGAGATGTAGAGGTCACCTTTATGTTCTAGATGTGGTAGGACTTTGCCAGCAGACCATGGCTGAAGTACATTACTCCCATTATTCTCTGCACCCATTTTCAACAAAGATGTATCATGACATAAAAGAGATTTACTGGTAGCCGGGAATGAAGAAGGAGGTAGCAGAGATAGTTGGTGTCTCAGAGTTGGAATCTTTGCCCCGAACTGGATGATAAGTACATCCCTTGGAATGAGCTTCAGGGCCATAAGGTAGGAACTAAACCGACCCTTAGGCACTGAACTACTACCCATCCATTCTAACACTAGTTCATTTGGAAACTGAAACTTGACGACCCTAGTTCTCCAGTCGACTGAGGCATAACTAGAGTGTAACCAATCCATGCCAATGATTATGTCAAAGTCGACCATGTCTAACTCTATGAGATTAGCTAGAATGACTTTATTGAAGATTGAGATTGGGCAGTTTCTATACACCCGATTGACTCTAACTGACTCACCAACAGGGGTGGAGAATGAGAATGGTTTTGAGAGGACCTCTGGATTGATATTGAACTGGACTGCTACGTAGGGAGTCATAAATGAAAGGGTGGCTCTTGGATCTCGGAGGGTATACACATCCAGATGAAGGAGGCATAACATACCCATGACTACGTCAGGTGAGTTCTCCTGATCCTGACGGGAAGACAATGCATAAAAATGGTTTTGGCATTGATGGCCATCCGTACCTGACGTGTTGGCCTGCTGAGCTGGTCGGCCTGCTGGAACTGATGATGTAGTGGATTTTGTTCTCCCCTGTCCTACTGATGGGAAATCTCTAAGCCGATGATCAAGCTGCCCACAACTAAAATACCCTTTCGACCTTGAAAACACTCTCCCAGTTGGTTCTTTCCGCACTTGGGGAAAGCTGGATATCTACTGCCGGCACTGTAGCTCTGAGATTGAGAGCCAGATTCTCTACCCCTCCGATCCTAATGGGACCGAAATGTTGGGGAACCTGGCTGAGCTGGATGTTGGGTTCTCTGCTGCTGTTGCTGTTGTGGGCGATTGTTACCACCTGACCTCTAATGACTATGATCTGATTGACCAGTCCTTTCCCGCTTATTCTTTTGCACCATGTCCTTTAGTTTTTCAGCCTCAATCTACTAGGCATAGACAATTAAGCTGGAGAGGTCCATATCCCTAATTAGCATCGCTGTCCTGCATTCCTTGAGGACCAGGTTCGACACTTCGTTCAGAAACTTCAGCATGCGAGCCCTTGGCTCGGCCACCATCTCTGGAGCATATTTCGACAAACTGGTAAACTCCAGAGCATATTCCTCCACTTTTCTGTTCCCTTGCCTCAAGTTCATAAACTCCACTACCTTTGCTTCTCTAAGCTCCCTCAAAAAAAATCTATCTAGGAAGGCTGTGTTGAACTCCTCCTACTCCACCGGTCTTGCTCCCGCGGGCGCCCCTTTCTCCACTGTTCATACCAGACCTAGGCTACCCCTTTTAGCTTGTAAGAATCCAGGTCAACAATCTCAGAAGAGCTGACACTCATAATGCGGATAATCTTTCGAATCCCGTCTCTAAACTCTTGGGGGTCCTCCCCCACTTTGGATCCCTGAAAAGATGGAGCGTTCATACCGGTGAAGTCCCGTACCCTAGAAGCAGCTACGGATCCATTATTTTTAATTGGTACTAATTGTTGGTTCACTTGATTAGTGATGGTTAGGGCGAGCAACTGAATGGCCGCCCTGAATTCAGCGGTTGACACTGAATCATCCTGTGAGGCCGCTGGGGCTGGTGGAGTAGTCCGCTGGGAATTTCCAGCCTTCCTTCCGTTTCCGCATTATGGAGGCATATTTCACTAAAATGAAGCAGAGCATGAGTTAGAAGTACGCTTTTAGGACTAAACTTTAACGCATGATAAATAGTATGAACAAAAGAGAGTTTTCCTAATAACATCTCGTAACCTCCTCGTCATAAGTGTGACGTGCTTCGCTCCCATGAAAAGGACTTTACTCGATGCGGCTTTCAGACATTCGGAGGATACTCTAAACCTAGGGATCTGATAGGAAGTTTGTCATACCCCGAGTCTACACCCTGGATGGAACAGTACTTGGAGTCACAAGTAACCCATAGTCAACCCCTGGTCTATCATAAATTGGTATTTTGAGTAAAACGTACATAGCAGAAGCTTTGAAATAAAAACATAAAATAGTTCTAAAAGTAAGTCCGAGTCTTAAAGTGTAAAACATCTGAACAAGATTGATAGTCTGAAAACCACGTCTGTGTCTGAAAGCCATCTAAATGAGGAGTTGCTGGGACAAGCCCCCAGCTAACTCTAAGTCTAACTGAAAGTAATAAAGGAAAACTGAAATAATGAAATAACCTCCCCGAAAGATGAGGACTCACACTTCTGCTACCGAAGAGGGTCTGAACAGCGGCGACTAATGATGCTGAGTCTAAGAACTTGCGGCTGTATCATGAAATGATACAACATAAAAGTATGCGTCAGTACTTTGAATGTACTGAGTAAGTAGGAGAAAAAATAACTGAATATAAAAGACTGAAATGAAGAATGACAAGAAATGACCAATTGATATACTGAGCTAAATAACCGTAATAAATTGAGATGGCCGAGATGACCCTGTCTAATGGTCAAGACATGCCCTAAGCCGGAAAGTTCTAAGTCTGAAATACTATACTTACTTGATCTAAATCGATAGAGCTCAAATTGAACTGAACTTCTTATTTTGAGACTACACTGAACTGACTAGTGGGAGAGTCTATAACCGACATGTAACTACGTGGGCTAAACATGGAGTTCGATGTATATGCCCCACCGATATGACCGAATATACCTTGTCAGGGTATAGAGGCATGAACTGGGTGATCACAATAATCTGGGGGCCAATCAGGCCAATAAATACAATAACCTGCGCTGGCAACATAGTTCTGGGAACCGGGTGCACTAGAACCCCCATCCGTTCGATGCTAAGTCCTGCTCCCACTAGAATACTAACCTGAATACCAAGTTGATAACTCGAAACTAGGGTCCAAGAATAGTCAGGGATATATAACTGAAGGTACCCTGAGAGTCTTATTGGACCAGATTCTGAAACTAGGATACTGGTCAAAGCTGCTTATTTAGAAGCGTCGTAACCGTCTAAGAACAAGCTATAATCTGACTAGGGTCCTAGGGCTAGTCAGAGCTATCTATATAAGTTTCATGACCGCCTTGTGGACCTATACACTGAGTTTTGGATCTTATTCATGATATATGGGTGGTGATACCGATACCTCAAAACTTTCTATAGTCAAACTGAGCAGCTGACATTATTTTTGTCAACCCGGAGGTTTCTAAAAATCTTACTGGGACTAGGCTAATATTTCTGAGTATATAAACTTTTTGACTGAAATTTTCTAACATATATTTGACTGAGTTTCTAACACGTACAAATATTATAAAAACCCCTAACTCTGAAAGATTCTAGAAAATTTTGAGAATTCAATACTTATGCATGATTCTAGTGTTACAGCCCCCTAAATGTTGAAGTTTAGTAGGCGTACATATGTGTTGTGGTGAGTCAGAAGAGTTTGTTGTGTGAGGGAAAAGCCTCAGAAGTGGGGTCGGACAGGACCATCGCGCACATGGCCAGCACGATGCGCCAGCCAACAGCACACTGGCCAGCACAATATGCTAGGCTTGCTGCCTCAATATGAGGCGCGGTGAGCCAGGCTAGCTACCTCAATGGGAGGCGCGACAAGCCAGGCTTGCTGCCTCAATGGGAGGCGCGATGTGGGGTCCTTGTGGAGCATTGGGCAGCGCGAGGCACACCCCTTCCACCGCCCTAATATCTATATAAGGTCCCTCCTTTCAATTTTAATTCATTTCCAATAGTACCCTCGACTAGAATAAGTAGTAAACGAAGGTTTCAATTAATTTTCGTCCGATTACGCTACCAAAGTCCGTACAAACTCAAATTAACTTTAGGCATCGAGTTATAAGCATACAAGGATCATTACTACGGAGTCAGTTTCTCGAAATATGCCCAATGAATCGGAACTCTGCCGAGTAGAAGTTATAAGAATTTCTCCAAATTGATTCCTATGCAATCACATGCATTAAGTAAGTATTTCTCACTTTTAAACTCTCGAGAAATGATAGGTTTTAGGTCGAGTATTTTGAAGTTGCACTATAGTTGATTCTATGATCAAAAGTTATTATTTTGGACGAATTTGATATTGAAATTAGTCCCTTTCTCCCAGTATTACAAGTGCAGTTGGAAAGAGCCGTGGAATTCAAATTGGAACTCTTCAAATAATCGGGAGTCGGCATTCGAGGTATGTAAGGCTTATTACTTCGGCAAGTTATTCTCGTCGTATAGCGATACGACCTAAGTTTTAAACATAGTTAATAATCCTATATGTTGCAATTAGTTGTTGTTAGTATATAAGGACTAGATATCCCATGATTAGCCGCTATCAGTAGATTATGATTACATATGTCATGGTTAGCTGCTAGAAAGCATATAAAGATTATGTTGCAGTATTCCTTGTCAAGAAAGAGCATGATAAGTGTGTCACACGCTTTAAGCTTCATAGAAATTCCTTTGTTCTCAAGTTCAGTGTATTAGTAGAATTAGATGTTACATTGTCAGGCCTAGACCTTAGAAGCTCGTAGATACTTATTAAGCCTGAATTAGTAAATTGAACAACATAATCACAGCACGGCGATATAGCCACTAGTTTTGCGCCTGTACGGTTAGTGAGGCATGCAGAGAGGCCATTGGCGTAACCTTACGCCCCAAGGCAAGAAATTTAGATAGGGAAGCCATACTTTAGAGTAAGCAACTGTTACACCCCGTAAGATTCCCGGCATCTAGATGTCCTATTCGCACGTTGGTTAAGCATATTTGAAAGCCATAC
>JACEIK010009035.1:18938-55971 GCA_018107945.1 Datura stramonium
TGTTTCCAGAAACCTGAGATAGAGCTAGCCAGGCACCAGATGTGCCTAGGCCCACCAGTTAGTAGTCCAGGTCCTTCTAGGGCACCAGGTGCTAGTCATAACCCCTGGGCGGGGCGTGACAGCAACCTAGGGTTGCCTAGTGAGCTGAGTGACAGCCTGCCATCCAGTTAGCGATGACCAGTGATTGTCAGTCCCAGTTTATTTAGCATTCATCATGCAGGTCGCCCAGGAAGCCAACCCAGTCGTCTAGGTCAAATAGACCCGTCGGTACTCTATGGTAAGGGACCTTATTAGCAGTTAGAGGCATGGCTGGACCCCAAGCCTGTTCTTAAAAGATACCCAGGTAAAGATTGGCGTGAGTGGCTAAGTCTACATGAACTTGTCTATAAGGTTAGGAAGCGTCTAGAAAAGTCATATAAGATTTGAGCAGACCAAGATGAGGTCTAAAGGACTAACACCATGATAGTATAGTACTACCCTCAGGCTAAGAATGTCAGTAAGCTGCATGCACAGGATTAGGGGTTGACCACTTAAAAGCATGTTCAGTTAGTAACAACCCTATAGTCGTTCTCAGTAGAGAGACTAAGTAATCAGTCACCCGCGATCCCACAGTTGTTTATGAGTTATAGTTGTCCCAGCAAGACATTCAGAGTACCATTAGGCCACTCTAGATATTTCCCTACCCAGTCTAGACTATTAGAGATCATGATTGCTACTAGGATCCTCTTATCTGATACAGGTGCACGGGGTCTGCCTGTTAGCAGCCTTACAGACTATTTTAGGGGTGAGCAGTGGTAACATTAGGCCCAGAAAGCCAGATACACCTTTGAGTGGCTAGATTCAGATTTTAGTATAGCATCTCGATTAGGGTTGCCCTTACGTAGGAGCCTTCCGTGACCTCCCCAGGGTTACTAGCTGTGTCGACGCCCGCCAAGGGCTAGATGAAATCACTCCAAAGAGTGGTATACCATCTGCGAGGGATGAAGATAGGGTCCCAGGTCCTCATACATTGCATTCCATGGCTGGACTATTTTTTGTCGTATCAGCACCGCACCGCCATCAAGCCTAGTGCCCGGGGTGCAGATATTAGGAGTCCACTGGACTCAGACACAGCTACAGATTAGGAGCCAAGCAGGTTTAGTTGCAGACCCAGGGGGACAGGTAGGTTGACTATAGCATCAGTAGAGTCGTAGAAACCTGGACAGGGGTATATAGATTGAGGTGTACTTTCAAGGGCTTATAGGGGCCCCAGAAAGTTATTTTCTTTGCTGCTTGTACCTTCTGGCTTATGGGGGCAAGGTGAGGTTCTTGTTTTTATTCTTTCCTTCTAGTTATAGTTTATGAATGTGTAATTATACCGNCATTTTTCGCCCCACCAGTTTGTGTTTAGTATACTACTTGGGGGCAAGGTGAGGTTCTTGTTTTTATTCTTTCCTTCTAGTTATAGTTTATGAATGTGTAATTATACCGTCTTAGCTCACATACATGTAGTGTTAGTTAGCTGCTGATTACCAATAAGCAGGCGTATAGGTTTATCTTTTTTCCCTTCTTTCTATTTAATTCCAGTTTTTATCAACTTAATTACTGCCTTATGTATTTTGTACATATTGTACTGACACCCTCCTCTAGGCGCTGCATTACTTGCCTTCAGGTTTAGACAGAAAAAATTCAAGATCCTCAGTAACAGTTGTTCAGAGTCGGCAGTTTGGCCAGCTCCTTTCATTCGGAGTTTCCAGGTTGTAGAAAGTGTAGTCTTCTAGTTGTATATCATTTGGGTAGGCCGGGGCCCTTTCCCAACCACTATTTGTATTCTTAGAGGCTTGTAGACTACAATTATCAGTTAGTTGGATATCGTTCGTTGTGTGAGGCCTAATATAGTGCTTGATTTTCATTTCAGATATAACTAGATATCATGGCGGCCTTTACGACCCGCATAGGATTCCCTGTTATGTTCTGTTTTTGGTTAGCTGCTTTCGTTTACAGGTGGATATAAGGCTTTGTCGGCCGGAGACTGCGTTTACAATTGAGATATAGCCCGTTGTTTTCTTTAGTCAAGTTGCAGGTTTGCACCAGCTGTGCATAAGCCTAGCCAGGTCAGCCAGATTCCAGTGTGGCACTAGGTGCCAGTCATGCCTCCTAAGGTGGGACGTGACAAACTTGGTATCATAGAAGTTCGTATTCTAGGGAGTCTGCAAGCCATGTCTAGTAGAGTCTTGCTTATAAATTTGTTGTGAATCGCATTCTATAAGCAGGAGGGTATGAGGCATAATAGTTTGGTTACCCTTTCTTCTTCTTAGATCGTGGTATAGAGCCAAGTTGTACAAGGTTGAGTCCCTACGCTTTCATTGCAATGTCTATCTAGTATAAGGTTCGATATAAGACAGACTCTAAGCATCTGCCAGTTAGCTGCAGCAGCAGGAAACGGTACCAGTGTGATGCCATAGTATGGGGAAAATCAGTTTGAGGACGAAGGCGAATGTCTTTTAATTTTCTCAGTATCTTCCTAGAGCACCAGGAATCTCATAAGGTAGTAGATATGCCAGCACCATCCCAGTTCTTTTTACAACCTCAGAGTAGGAGGTCAGGAGTGTAGTGTATATACGGGTCGACTTATCTATTAGATATACAAGAGCTGGCAAGGGCGACAGTTAACGTTAGATTACCTGAAGGGTATGAAAAATGAGAGGGAACTGCGAGCTTCTTACCTCCAATCCTTCGAATGTTGTACAGTTCCATACCTCAGTCCCGTTGTGGTAAGAAACTGCTGTTCTCGCCTCCCAGTTTTGTGTTCAGTATAGAAAAAGAGTGTAAGAATTGAGGCGATGTTTCCCAGAGTAAATGGCAAAGGAGGGTTGGATTTGTTAATGCCTGAAAAGTGTTAGGAAGTGGTGGAGGCTCCTAGTGTTTAAGTAAATGGTCTAGATCTTTACAGTTCTAAATCAAGAGAGCAGATAAGACTACCAGTAGCACTCAAAGTACATGTGAGAGTCTACAAGTAATTAACCCCTAGCAACAGTAAATCTCAGGTCATAATTAGGTCGATTATGCCGTAGTGTGTAAATAACAATAGGAAGTACCTACAGAATAATGGCTATGACCCTAGTTTGTTATGTCGGAGGACAAAAGGATTATATGAACGAATTTGGCCCGAGTACCGGTTAGAACAATACAGGTCAATAGACTTGGTCAGAAATATATTTGAATGTATGAGGCAGAGGGCATGAACCGTGGTCACCATCCTTCATGTTCACTTCCTAAATTCCAAAAATTCCCTTCTACCTGCAACGAATCATCTCACGAGTCGTTGCTACTCACGCCGGGTCATTAGATGACTCGTTACCTTCCCTTTAGCTGAGACCCAGTACTCACCACGGCTCCACACAATGACTCTTTGTAACAAACAATGAGTCATTATTTCACTCATTACCTCCACTGCCACAAGGCCTTCCTTCCCACCACTACTCCCAATGGATCATTGGTTGGACCAACGATCCATTAGGTCGCCCATTCTGTAACATTTTCCCCAGTTTTCAGCCAACTTCCATATTTGATCCCAGTTCTAATCTTAGGCATTTTTGTGGTATTACAGTAGGACTGCAACAAGTACATAGATATGGGTTTGGTGGCTTGCTCACCAAGTTTTTGAGGGGTCACGACATAAAGGAGGAGGCTCTTGACTATATTTCGAGGGTGGAACGGGACACTGTGGATGTGATAAAGACTAAGGTGCTAGATACTACTTATGGGCCAGTCCTCACATTAGCCTAGTGACTCGCTCGAGATTATAGCTATGCTACCAGGATGTTTGGATTGCAAATCCTGCAACTTCGAATTGGAGCACGACCAGCGACAAAGGATGAGCTATGGCAGGTGGATAGGGACTACTCCATGAATGAACATGCCAGAGCTATGTGTAAGATTGTCCCAGCGTTTGTAGAGCTGGTGGATGATGATATACCCACCAATAAGGAGAGCTACCGAGTACACTCAAACATTAAGTCACATGATGATGAGGCAGATGACTCTAAACTCGGCGAGGAGGCCTTTGCACCATATGAGGTGGTTGATATAGTTGTTTGATCAGGGAGTCTTGACCACCCTAACTTTAATTTTACATTGTTTTGTTGCAAGCATTGGGGAAAATGCTCATTTTAAGTTAGGGTGGTGATTTTATGTTTGTTTATCTATGTAATTTTGTAAAAACTATGGCATGTAATAAATGGTAACAAATAGACGGTGTGGAATGTAATTTGTAGCTAGGAACAAGACTTGGTACTTAGCATGTAATAGCTAGTAATATTATCTATTTTCTATTCTTATGATGTTTCTTGTAATTATTTTTCATTTTTGGGTTTCACCGCTATGTTTTTAGTGCTTTTCCCGAGAATAGTCCCTATGAACCGAGTAGATATTTTTTTTAGTCATAGATAGAGACTGTTCTCTATGATGGATAGATGGCGACCTTCTTAAGAGAAATAGTCATGTTTAGGAAATAATACCATCTCCAACGAGCTACAGTACTCAAATTGGTTAAATGCTAGACTTCATGGGATATACATTCAAAAAAACAAAGAGTGATGAGAATAATGGTAGGATTACATAAGGCCTTAGTTTTTATCTCTGAACTATAAAATTGTAGGCTTAATTGTGCTTGTCACTCAATGTGGATTTAATAGTAAAAGAGGTCTAGGCTAACCATGTTTGAACCTCGGTGCCATGTGTGTTGAGAACTTGTTATATTTCTTGCTAACTAGCATCTAGAATTTTCGTTATGTGTACGAAAAGCTGAAAGTGGCATTAAACTTGTCGAATATAATTGAGGTACTTCTTTGTGAACCTAAATTGTTTACCCGTATCACTCATTGTGCCTTACCCTGATGTTATCCCTAGTGAACCCCGTTTGAGCCTTTAAGCCTATTTTTTTAGAACAACCACACTAATTAGCCTTATCCTATTTGTTCAAATGGACTCAAAATTAATTTGATCCAAATAGGTCCTTTGCACTTTATTGAGACATTAGGTCAAAGAAAATGATCAAAAGAATGGGTGAATAGTAAGGTGGGAAAGGATTGGTGTGTGTACTCAATTTGTTTATCAAGAGCTAAATATTGAGGTTAAAAAAATTGTTATTTGTGAGTCTAATCTATGGGTACACACTCCTTACATCGTGGATAAGTAAGTTAGTGAGGGGAAAAACAATCTTGAAATAGGGTGTAGTGAAGTGCTAAAGAAGTGAAGTTCTTAAAAGTGAAATGTGTAATTGTCTTAAAGTGCATAGGGACAAGAGTCACTATGATCCAAATAATCCTACCCGTCCCTTAGCTGACATTACTACCATGAAAATACCTTTTGATCTTACAAGTGATGTTATGCTTGGTTGAATAGTAAACTACAGGCAAACTCATGGTGTGTTAGATATGCTTGAAATAATTTTTGGAGAATGAGAAAATTAGTTGTTCGAATGTGCTTAATTGTGGACATATCGGTCTTATGAGAGTAGGGACAATGCATAAAAGTGAGGGCACATGATGATAAGAGTTTGCTGAAGAGAATGACCTAGCTACTATAATATAACCATGCTGGCCAAATTTTTTGTTGAAAAGTTATTCATTCGGGTGTACGATTTTGCTTATGAATGTGGTGAGTGAAAATCATGGTTGATTGAATGAATTGTATTCCATGATTAAAGTGTTTAGCATAACTAGGTGTGAGTGATCTGGTTCCGTTGATGATGTTAATGTTTAAATCATGTCAAGGATGTGAAAGAATTGTCTGAGGACAAACAAGGTTATAAGTGTGGAGTGGTGATCTTGGGTGTATTTATACAACCCAACGCTATGTTTTCACCCATACTGTAGCCTAGTTGAGGATTATATCAATGTATTCATGCATGTTTTGAGTGATTTATGCAGATTAACTAACAAATATGATTAGACTATTTGCAGGTGGAAAATATAGTAATTTCAGCTTAATTTCACAAATGGATGCTCGAAATTGAAATACAGGAAGTTAAGAGAGCTAAAAATTGATGTTGGAAGTTACTTCTGTTCAACGTTTGAGATTGTTCAAGTTGAACAATGTGCCATAGTGCCTGGGTAGGGAAATTATATTTTGAAGGCACAAAACAGTGAAGGACCGCATTGGGTCCGTGTCACGGAGCACAAATAGTGTGATGGCCTCCGTGACACGATGCTTTTTGTCAGCGGGCATCAAAATTCCAGTTTCTATCTGCGTTGGCTCCGTGTCATGGAGCATTTCCTCTGTGATGGCTTCCATTACACGACTTTGGTCTTCTGTAGTGTTATTTCTTATCTGTATAAATAGAACACTTAGTTATTTTTATTTCATTATATGAAATATTAGCAAGAATGTGGAAAAAAGGCAGTTGAGATGAAGAAAATTCTAGGGTTCTTTCCTCTATTTTCTTCTAATTTCAATTGTTCTTATGCTAAAAACTTATTCGTAGATGTTTAATTAAAGAGTGAGTGGCTAATTCACCTCATTTTGAGTTTGAGGCTATTTGCATGATTGTATGATTTTATTTTATTTTTAGCTTCAGTGTTTCCATCATGAATGGTTATTCCTTTATTCTTGCTTTTTGTGTTCCAGTGTTTGAATTAAGAAAAATTCATAACCTTAGTGTGAATTCGAACGGAGAATTAGTAGGGTAAAACGAGGAATAGGGTAATGTGTTCTTGTCTTTGCTATAAATTAAAGATAAGATTCGCGTGTGGGATAGAAATATACCTGCAATAGCACATTCGGTTAAAGAAGAAAACAAAATGCTTCTAGGCCTAAAATGATTTATTTCATGACAATTTAATAAGTGTAGTTGCAAAGGTCATATTTAGGCAATTTGCTAGAGGTTCGAAAGGCCATAGTCAGACTTTAATTCCTCATAACCATAAACTAGATATAGAATATAGATGAAGGAAAATACTTGTTGTACATGATTGCATCGCATTCCTTAACCTCAAAATATTCTTTCTTATTGAGTTAATCAATGTCCTTTAATTTATTGATTGCTACATTCATTATTTTCACATTTACGAAACTCATAAATTTTTGCGTTATTAACACACTTGTGTGAAATAACTGCAATACTAAAATAGAAAACTCACTACATCGTTAGTCCCTATGGGTTTGATATCTAGGTTGAAAGAACCAATATATTACTTGTACAACCACGTGTACTTGCGTGTGTTTGAGCGACAACATAATGCTAGTGTTTAAGCTTTTAAGTTTGTTATTTCCAGAAAGGGGGTTTTATAAAAGAAAATATGTAACAATGTTGATATTTGATTGTTGTTTATCAAATTAATGCAAATAACTAGGAAAGTGTTCCCCATGGATTCATAACTACTTTGGATTTTACACTCGTAATTTTTTCCAATGCTTAGTTGTTGAACTGATAACTAGGATTTATCCAAACGAATGGTTCTTCCCTATTGGATGACTATATGAAGAAACCCAACTTTGGGACTAGAGATCCTATAACCAAGTTCAATGGNCTTAGTTGTTGAACTGATAACTAGGATTTATCCAAACGAATGGTTCTTCCCTATTGGATGACTATATTCCATCACCGGATTAGGTCTCATGAGTGATTTCACTTCAACCGTTATCAATTTATTCCAAATTAACTATCCTGTAACCGCAGCTCAAATCATACAATAACCCATAAAGATCAAGACTTTGTTGTAATTCTCTTTTCCTAATATCTACTTCTCTTGATTCAAGCAAATAAAGAACTTGGGAAAATCCTAACGTTGCACTTCGTTAAGAAACATTAAAGACGAAGAGAATACATTACAAGCATTAGCATTGGTTAGAATAACTTTGTGCAAACCCTAAGTTGTTAATTCACCATGGTTTTCACAACCCTAGTTGTGGAGATTTTAGCCTCTCATACTTGTAATAGAATTAAGAGCATTCATGGACAAACACATAATTTATAACTTACAAAGATTATTGGAAGAAAACCTACTTGATTATTACAAAAATCAACTAAGAAAATTTCAAGAACAATGGAAGAATCAAAGAAAGAAATCTCCCAAAAGTTTCTCTCAATAATCCCAAAAGTCAAAAACCTCTCTCAATAATCATATTCCGTTTTCTTCTAAAAAAAAATAATCTAGAAAAGTAATTACACAAATAATTAGAAAGTTTTCCTAAATTGACAGGGAAACTGCTTAAAACTGCTGCCGACTTCACGTACGAAGCGTACCATGATTGTACGGGTCGTACCTTAACTTGTACATTAGCCGGCTCTTCTGATTATAACTAAGTGTTGAAAGATGGTATGAATTGTACCATAAACCTTCGAGTCATACTATCTTGTCATGGTTTGAGCCTAAAAATTCTAGCATCCTCTAATTATTTCCATGAGTGACTTGGTATGGCTGGTACATTCATCCTATGACTCGTGACTGCTTGTCGTACCTTCAGTTCTACCTTTCCTTAACTTTTAACCCTAGGAGAACCATGGAAGAGATGATCTGAAGTTTTTCGAAATGTTTGGAATGAAAAAAACCACATCCAAGTCGTGAAGATATATTGTTACCAACATGGGGCCCACCTCATGTGCCTGCTTGTGCATTCTCATGACAATGTGAATATCTCTCTGCTCTGAAGTCATATTGGTGAACCATTTTGTTCATTGGAAACTAGAGTCATAGACCTTCAATTTTATAGGTACTATGACTCTTTATAGATTGGGAGAAAAGCTCCAAGACATTTTTTCCAAATTTCAAACAATTTCAAAAAGTAACTTACGATAACTTTTGTCAATTTTCGTTTTGAAACTTCCTTGACTTCAAACCTTAATGTAAGATCATTGATTAAAATGAATACCTCATAAAAAATCCTTCTATTGGTACTATGAACTCTTGGCCAAATCTTGAAAGTACGAGTTTGTCGCTTAAATTATATGCGGTGTAACATAGTCGTGATAAAATTCAGAAGAAAATGCACTGAATCAGTCTCCTGGTATGGGTTGCAATTTTGAGTCGTGTTACCTACCTACAACCCATATCAAGGAGCCATGGTGAACTTCATAAGAATTAACTATAGGTGATTCCACCATCCAAACTCTCCCTAAATCGAGATAGAAGTTGGGGTTGTCGCGAAGAACAACCAACACGTTTGTTTCGTCGATTTCGGCTTTGTTTGCGAGTTCTTCAAAGCGGAAGATTATTGAGAAAACAGTAAATGACTTTTTTTATTTTGTATATTTTAAGGTAAGGGTTCCTAACCCTCCCACAATCATTAACTCGAAGGTTCTTCGCCATATATTTAAACGGCTACCGATATTAAAGATTCTTTCCGTTTGTCTTGTTGTGGACTATTTTAGGTAACTTTGGAGTTGTATAACGTGGTGATCATTGTTATTCAGTATATAATTCAAGTATTGGTTGAGAATAGTTGATCTATCAGATCTCTTACAAGGTATGTTAATGCAAAACCTTTTTCGGCAATTTTCCTTCGTCATTTAGTTGTTCTTTTTCGCTATAGTACTCGAGTCCATAGTAATTGTTGATTAAGTTGGATGCTGGAATTATATATATGTGTATATGTGAGCTTCCTTTTTCGGGATTTTTCTAGATTAGCTGCTGCCTCCCATTAAAAGTGACATGAAAATCTTCTCCTCTAAATTGTCATCACTAAGTTCGCTATTGATAGTTTGTTGTTTTGCTGATGCCTTATGGGATTTGTGATTAGCTTATTAGAATTTCGTTCAGATATTGGCAGAATAACTATTAGTTTGGCATAGAAGCTATGTGATTTCAACACCTATAACTATGTAGCTAGCCTACAGGCCTTTGGCGTATCTTGACGCCTTTAGAGCGAAAGAAGTAGAATTGTAGTTTTACCTTTGGGTAAATGGCATCATGGCTGCCTATTAAGTTGTGGTGGTGAGCTACTAGGTGTTACACCTATTTATTGGAGATAATATACTTCAATATGACATACAAATGGTTGTGTATGTCGCTTAGAAAACCACCTTACTTGTTGATAAATCTGAAAATTGTTTGAAACCTATATTGACTATATCTTTAGCTGTTAGTATTTGGGGCTAGGTATTTGATGCATATACATTTATATGTCAACTAAAATGTTTCCTAAAAAGGCTATTGACAAGCCTACCATATCTATGGGGATACACTTTGCTTATAAGATCTATCAAATGTCTAGAAGAATCATATCGAAGCTCGTAGAGCCACGTTTCAGTTTACATACTTATGGATTTCCTTTATGATTATGTTGGCATCATTGGCCCTCAGTAGAGCCTTATGTGCTCAGGGTGCAGTTACAGGATCCCAGAAGGCTCAAGATACAGACACAGGAGACAAGTGTGCTAAAGATACAATTACAGCATGCCTACGGGGCTACAATGCTATGCATAGGGATATGTAGATTGAGTTTCACATGCCAAGGATTATGGGGGCTCATGTAGATTGAGTTTACATCCCATTCTCACTCTCAGTTTAGTTTCAACTTATTGTTATTTCCTTACATACTCGATGCGTTATTGTATTGACGCTCGAGCCTGAGGGTGCTGACTCTTGCCTATAATTTTGACAGACAAGTTTAGGGACCTACGTAGCAGTAGTTCAGGCTCAACAAATCGGTCAACTCCTCTCTTCCATTGTTTTCATACTTTAGAGGTTTCCAAAACTTTTGTTCTATAGCTTTTTTAGGGTAGATCAGGGCCCTATCCAGGCTAAGTACTTACTCCTTAGAGGCTTGCACACAGTGGGATTGTAAAGAAGTATGTTGTTGTCTATGCTAGCTTTGTTATTTTGATTGAGCAGTTTGGTGGCCTTAATAACCCTTGTATATATGTCTGCCTTTCTCTTTATTTGATTTATACAATATGGTGGTCTTTTCGGCCCACATAGGATGTTATTATTATTGTGAACTGTTGGATTAGCTGAACATATGTGCATTTATATATATTTCGGCCTTGTTGACTAAGGGATTCTTTAAGCCGAGATATACTTGATTTGTTTCTTTATTATGTGCTTCTGGAGTGGAGCAGAGGTGTATATGTCCAGCTAGATTAGCTCAGGGTCTAGTGTGGCATCAAGTGAAAGTTATGGATCCTAGGTGGGGCATAACAAACTTGGTATCGGAGCAACATCGTATCCTAAGGAGTCTGTAAGCCGAGTCTGGTAGAGTCTTATTTATAATTGTGTTGTGCACCACTTTTATAAGCAGGAAGCTACGAGGCATGATAGTATGGTTACCCTTTTGCAGAGATGCCTAAGTCATATTGTTATGTGTGTCTAAAGAGATACCTAATGCAATATAGACTTGCCGGTTGAGAGTTGGATATAGCGGCAGGAGAGGGTACTATTAGGGTCCCGCAGTCGGAAATAGCCCAACCTAGGATCGAAAAGGAGACATCTTCTCGATCTCCCCAGCATTCCCTACTACACCAGCAACCTCCCAGGGCTACAAACATTGCAGCAACACTTCCAGTACTTCCTACACCCTCAGACCAAGATCTAAGGAATTCAGTATATATGTTGGCCCAGATTATGGTTGCTCAGTATTAGCCAATGGCACTAGTTTTTGCCGGGCCCATTGAGGGACCCGAATGTTCGAGGGTTCATGAGTTTCTTTCCTTGAGTCCTCTGCAGTTTATGGGGATAGACCACAGGGAGGGCCCTAAGCACTTTTTAGATCAGTTGTAGAGGATATTCAGGGTTGTGCATGCTTTAACCACAGAGTCAGTTCAGCTAGTGGTTTTCTGACTACGATATATAGCAGTTTTGTGGTACGAGAGTTGGAAGAGTCTAGAGGCGGGGATGCACCTCCACCTACTTGGCCCTGTTTTCTCTGTTGCTTTCCGTCCTTTTATTAGTTTATTACTTATTCTTTTCGACTTTTTAAATCAAATTTTTTAAGGCCTTCATAGATCATTACTTTCCTTAATAGATTCGACAGGACAGAGTAGAACAGTTCTTACATCTGGGGCAGGGTAGTATAAGTGTCCGAGAGTATGCACTGAGATTTGACTCCTTGGATAGATATGCACCAACCTTTGTCACCACTATGCTAGCCAAGGTACACCAAGTCATAACAGGGCTTGATCTAGAGTATGTTGAGTCTTGTACTATAGCTATGCTGGGGAGAGGATATGGATATATCATGGATTCATGTCTTTGCATAGAATATAGAAGAGGTCAGACAACAACAATGTATAGCTGAGAGGGTAGATAGAGGGAAGCAAAGAAGGGCCATACTAGCTTATTTAAATGTAGAGTACTAGCATGGACCCAGACCTTGATTTTTAGGTAGGCCACCTAGGCCTTCACCCCAGAAGAAGCAAGGTAGAAGGTCAGATCTTCGCGTGCAGTCTGGTCCAGGTGAAAGTTTATGAGCATCAGGCAAGCAATAGTAGAGAGGCTCCGACCAAACGAGGCCAGCCCCACCATATTGTGTTGTATATGGTAGGAGGCATTTCAGGAGATTCAGATATGGTTCCACAACTAGCTACAGGACGGTCACATGATAAGGGACTACTTTACTAGAGATTTGGGTGATAGGGGTCAGCAGACAAGATCTTCAGCAGGGTAACATTTGCCTTCACCTTCTATAAGGCGCGGGCCTCAGACTTCAGTGGGCAAAGATAGAGGCCGAATATCCAGTTTTGGTAGTGGTCAGAACCGTACTTATGCACTAGCAGGGAGATGAGACTCTGAGTGATCGCCAAATGTTATGACGATACACTAAATATTTGTTCCCATTTGTATATGCTATGATAGATCCAGACTCCACTCTATCCTATGTTACTCTGCTAGTAGTAGGGAAATTTTATATAATACTAGAATTTCTCTAGCGACCATTTTATGTGTGTACAACTATTGCTTAATCTATTATCGCTAGGAGAGTTTATCGAGGTTGTACAATGGAAATTATTCACCGCCAGACCTTTGTAGACATGATAGAGTTCAAGATGACTGATTTTGATGTAATTATGGGCATGGATTATCTAGCATCAAGTTATGTCAATGTTGAGTGCTGGACAAAGATTGTTAGATTCCATTTCCTGTAGAAGCAATTCGGGAATGGAAGGGCACTGTAGCTGCGCCTAAAGGTAAGTTCATACTTATGTCTGGGCAAGGAAGCTAATTGCAAAGGTTTGTATCTATAATATTGTCTGAGTTTGGATGTGCAGGACAAAACCCTGACTCTTCAGTCTATTCCAATGGTTAGTGAATTCCTGGATGTCTTTCCAGATGAGATCCGTGGTATTCCATTAGAAAGGGAAATCGATTTTTCCATTGATACGCTACCAGATACACAACCCATATCTATTCCTCCTTATAGAATGACTCCTATTGAGCTAAAGGCGTTGAAGGAGGAATAGAAAGACTTTCTTAATAAAGGCTTTATCAGGCTTAGTTCTTCGCCTTGGGGTGTGCCAGTCCTCTTTGTGAGAAAGAAAGATGGCTCTCTATGAATATGTGTAGATTACCGGTGTTAAATAGAGTCACTATCAGATTGTGCATTGATTATCAACAGTTAAACAAAGTCACTATTAAGAAACTCTATGAATATGTGTAGATTACCGGTGTTAAATAGAGTCACTATTAAGAAAAAATATCCCCTTCTTAGGAGAGATGACATGTTTAATCAGCTGCAAGGTGCAAAATATTTTTCAAATATTGATTTGAGATCAGGGTACCATTAGGTACGAGTTCGAGAGAATGATATGCAGGAAACAACTTTTAGAACAAGGTATGACCACTTTGACTTCATTGTGATGTCTTTAGGATTGAAAAATGCCCAGTAGTGTTTATGGACATAATGAATAGTATATTTAGGACATTCTTAGATCTATTCGTGATAGTATTTATTGATGATATCCTTATATATTCACGTTCAGAGGCTAAGCATAGAAATAATCTGTGAGCAGTTTCTCACGACCCAAACATAGGCCCGGATTGAGACACGGGACAAGAAGCCCAGAGAGACCCCAAGTAGACCCATGGTATGAACATTCATCTAAATCAATCAATAAAACAGAATAATTAACATGATGATCTTAGCAGAAGTCTAAATAAGCATAACATCAGAAATACACGAATCTGAAGGTGAATACATTCTATTGTCTAAAAAGCCTCTAAGTCTGATTAGTTGATGGAACAAGACCCCAACTAACTCTTTAATACTGAAACTGAAAGAACATGAAAATCTAAAAGCATATGGTCCTCGGGAGATGAGGACTCACAACTAAGCTAGGTGCAAACTCTGGAACTAGCTACTAACGGGGCTGAGACTGTGTATCGTGTCCTGTATCATGAAATGATACATCATAGAGTATGCGGTCAGTACGTGGAATGTACTGAGTATGCAAGGTAATTAAAACCGCTTAAATAAGTTAAATAATTTAAAACATGTATAATATAAAACATAAATAAAAAATAAGAATTTGGAGTAGGGCTTGCAGCTGTCTTACTGGAAACATGATCTCAAGATGACATAACATCATAACTGAATCGACTGACCCAAAGATGAAACCTGATAGTCATAAATAAACCTGAACATTAGGTCAAACTTGCTTTAGAACATATAGAGATACATACAACATGAGTGATAAACATGCATAATTGAAATCATGAGAAACAATGGTAGACTTGTCTTTTAACCGACATACCAAAATAGAGCTTACGTTTTCCCAACTATCACACTTAAGTGGGTAGAGCTGTCCAAAGCCTTGCCAAGGATAAGGACGATACCATGATATCGATATCAAGCTCGAGGCCCAATCGGGATAGGGGATAGCTCACAAGGGAGGTCCCAAAGTGTATATATAAATCAACCTACATTGGCGTAGTTATGAGGCATAGGGTGGTCAAGCCTTAGCCTACTTGGTGCTAGACATTACTCCCAAAAACATGCATATGCTCTCCATCATTATTTTTAATCAAGCTCACCATCGTCTATTGTTGAAGCTCAATAATCAAAATACATATCAAATCTGAAATCATATATGAGAAGCTCTTGCTCAAACCATACCACAAGATGAAATATAAAAGGGAATCCTCACTCCAAAATCATGTAATAAGCTTAGTTTGTAAAATCATAACTCATACTTGAACATATGGGCATAATCCGATATTTTATCATGCTCGAAAATACATAAATCTCCTGAAAACATAGTCATTAACATGGGTAACAGGAAAATATGCTTTTCATCATAAATATCTTATCATACTAAACCATTCATCATAAATCTCAAATTTCATGAACTTCTCAATATTGGGATTTTTAGTTTATAAAGCTTGAAACATGATTTTTATTGAAAACATCGTAAAACTTGCCCATAAATCATAATTCGATAGTTGAAACTCATTTAAATCATACCCATGTAAAAAATTAGGAATTTTAGGCATTGGGTTAAAACCCCGTACATAGGAATTTTCACAATTTTAAAGAGAGATTGGGCATGGTTGTGAATGGATTCACCCATTATAACCCTACATACCCGAAAGAGTTAGATTCTACCATTTCTCTGATTGTCCAATAAATAATTGAAGAAGAACCTTGAAGGATTGGCCTTGATCACCTCTCTATACTCTTACTCATGCATGCATGAGTAGGAATGACTTAGAATAGGTTTTCGCCTCTTAAAAACCCAATGTTCATAGCTTAAAACGACGTAGTTTAGGCCTTAGGATCATAGAAATTATGGAAAAGCCCTTACTAAATTGGCAGGAATTAACTGACTGCTAGCCCCAACACGGGATTGGACGAGTTTTCGCCTGGGGGAACGAATCGTGGCATCAATCGTCAAGTACACTGTCCAACAGAACATTTGGGGTTTGTCACGAGGGACCTCACGAATTGTTACAGGTGACCACGACTCGTGGTTACCACTCATCACATGCACTGCCTTAATTTTAAATAATTTCCATCCTGCTGACCACGACCCATCCAACGACTAGTGGTGACTTACCATGACTCATGGGGACCTTTCATAGGGTACACTGCGAATTTTCTTCACCTTCATAATCCCTTGCCCACGGTGGCTGAGCAGTCGTGGGGTAGAGCCACGACTCATGGTCAAGTCGTGGGGATCTCTATTTCAAATATCAACCCAAGCACGGAACTTTACCACGAGTCATCTCATTACTCGTGGTATTCCCTATGGAGTCACGAACGACTCGTTTGTGACACAGTGCAAGCCTGAGTTTTCTCCACTTCAACTCTCAGGTCTGATCTTTGGGCTTAGGGGTATTACAATATCTCCCTTTTGGGAAAATTCATCCTCGAATGTTGGAAAACATATAGAAAATCGGAAATGCGGTCATCATGTTCAAATGCGATCATTTAAGGCGAAGCGACGGAATGACTACCTCAGGAACATAACTACATGGGCGAGCGAATTTATGCATCATACATACATCTATATGCTGAAAAGAAGCTAGAGCACATGAACTAAAACGAGAACAACTAAATGGAGTACTAGGGAAAAGCTGATACCTCAAGCGACGGCGGTAGAGAATATATGTGGTTATCTCGCCATCATGTACGCATGGCTTCCCACGTATCCCTCAACATGTTGATTACTCCATAAAATATTCAGAAACTACTTCCTTGTTTCTTAGCCTTCGAACTGCGATCCGGTATTTCCATAGGAACCTCTTCATAACTAAGGTTGTCTTTGAGACCAACAGCATCCCTTTAGGGCGGCTTAGAGCGAATCATCCAAAACGGTTCTTTAAAAGCGATACATGGAACGAGGATGCCTGGCTAATTCTAGGGAAACTCCAATTTATATGCCACCTTGCCAAGCCCATTTCACAATCCCGGTAGGGATAAACATAACGATGGCCAGTGTTCCCTTTTTTTTCCGCCTCATCACTCCCTTCATGGTAGACACCTTTAGAAACACCCAATTATCCACTTCAAACTCGAGTTCTCTCCTTCTCATGTCGGCATAGGACTTTTGGTGACTTTGAGTTGTATTCAACCTATCCCGTAGGAGTTGTACCTTTTCCATATCCTCATGAGCTGAATCTGGTCCTATCATTGCGGCTTCACCAACTTGAACCAACCAATTGGCGATCTACATCTCTTGCCCATTGAGAGGCTCAAATGGAGCCATCTTGAATACTTTGGAATAGGAGAATTTGTTATTGTATGTGAACTCGATAAGAGGCAAATAATTATCCCAACTACCTTTAAAGTCAATCAAACATGCTCTCAACATGTCCTCAAGAGTACGAATGGTTCGCTCCACTTGAACATCCGTTTGCGGGTGCTTGAAAATCTTTGTGCTAAGCAACTTTGATACCTAGTCCCTTTTGAAATGACCTCTAAAATTGAGGCACTAAGTGGGTATCTCTATGATATGATGGACGTGGGCACTCCATGCAACCGAACTAGCACCCGAATGTATAGTTTGGCATAATCCTCTTCGGAATCCATGGTTTTGTACGGTAGAAAAGGAGCGGCCTTGGTCAACTTGTCTACCACAACCCAAATGGAGTCAAATTGAAGTCGAGTGTGAGAAACCTTGTAATGAAGTCCATGTTGATTTCTTCCCATTTCCAAGTAGGAATACTTATATCCTGAAGCACACCTCCCGGTCTACGATGCTCCACCTTTGTACGAGCCGGTTTTGGCACTTATCTACAACTTGTGATGTCCTTCTTCATGCCATTCCACCAATAGACTTTCCATAAGTCACGATACATCTTGAGACATCTTGGATGGATAGAATACCCCATATCTTTGAGCCTCGTGCAACATCCGATTCCTCAATTCACCAACATCCGAAACACATAAGTGACCACGGTATCAAAAGTACACCATCTCCACTTTGGAGAAGACCTATACCTTCGATTTTAATGGATTCCTTTATCATTACCAAGCTCAGTTCTCATCTTTTCTATCTTTTACATCGATTACCAGGACGATTCGAATCACAGTTTGAATAATAACACCACAATCGGTCAACCAACCGGACTCCCAACCTTACCACAGAATCCAATGCACGTCTTTACCATTTCCTTCTTCCCTCATCTAAATGGGACACACTTTCCATCGAGTCTACTAAGTGCGTTTGCTACCACGTTAGACTTCCGGATGATAAAGAACACTCATGTCATAATCTTTAAGTAGCTCCAACCACCTTCCAAAGATTGAGATCCTTACGGGTAAATACATATTGTAGACTCTTATGATCGTAAACACATCACGTGGACCCGGCCACAAATAGTGTATCCATATCTTCAAGAGGAATACCACATGACAAATTCAAGATCATGGAATTGGAAGTAATTCTTTTCATGACTTTCAGGCTGTAGAAGCATATCTTTTTATAACTTTGTCGTGATGCATCAATACACACCCAAGTCCGATCTTTGAAGCATCACAATAAACCATGAACCCATTGGTGCCCTCAAGTACGGCTAACACCGGTGCTGAGGTGAGTCGAGTCTTCAACTCTTGGAAGCTCTTCTCTGAAGCCTGCGACCATTGGAATTTCACCTTCTTTTGGGTCAACTTGGTTAAGGATGCTTTTGCAATAGATGAAAAACCTTCAATGAATCTCCGATAGTAGCACTATGAAATTTAGAAAACTCATAATGTCTTTGAATGATTCACAAGTCTAGGCCGGTTCTTCACCGCTTCTATTTTACGAGAGTCACTGTATGCCCTACTTTATACCACACGGCCCAAAAATGCTATCGAGTTCAACCATAACTCGCACTTTACGGTGGCATATAATTGGCGATCATGAGAGTATATAACACCTCAAATGAGTGGCATGCTCCTCATCGCTCAAGAGTATATCGGGATGTCATCAATGAACACAATCACAAATGTATCCAAATATGGCTCGAACACCTTATTCATCAAGTCCATAAAAATTTGTAGGAGAATTTGTTAGTCAAATACATGAACACAAATTCATAATGACCATACCCGTCTTGAAGGCTGTCTTCGGGATGTCGGCTCTCCTGAACTCTAAGATGATAATTACCGGTTGAGATCTATCTTTGAAAATCACTTGAATCCTTGAAGCTGGTCAAATAAGTAATCATTCCTAGGTAGAGGATACCTATTATTGATGGTGACCTTATTCAAATGCCGATAGTCAATACATATCCGAAGGGAACCATCCTTCTTTCGGACGAATAGAACTGGTGCACCCCATGGAGACTTGCTTGGTCTAATGAAACCCTTAACCAATAAATCCTTCAGCGCTCGTTTAACACTTTTATCTCGGATGGAGTCATTTTTGTAAGGAGGAAAAGATATAGGCTGCATGTCGGGAAGAAGGTCAATACCAAAATCGATTTTCCTCTCTAGAGGAACACCGGTAAATCATCAGGGAACACTTCTAAGCTTTCGCGTAGTATTGGAACTGGCTGGATAGTCGGTGTCTCGGGCGGTGTCTCTGACATCACATCCTTAACCCTAACTAGATGGTACATATAACCTTTGGCAATCATCTTTACGGCCTTAAGGGAGGAAGTAATGAAACGACCTACGAGCACAAGCGAGAACTACCCTTCCACTCTAAGACTAGCTCACCAAAAATCTGAACTCTATTTGTCGGGTTTCTACAATTAACTAAGGCATAACATTCCAAATAGCCAATCCATCAGAGGATAACATCAAAATCGATCATGGCTAACTCTACTTGATCTGCGAAATTTGATTTTCTAGCAGTTTGTGGCCGGGCAACCTCTATTCACCCATCTTGCTACGACTAAATCACCGTTGGAGTAGAGGCGAAAAGTTCTAACAAGGTTTCGGGGCCGACTCGAAACTACTAGCCACATAAGATCTCACAAAGGATGAGAGTAGCCGGGATCAAACAAGAATATACATTGAGATGGAAAACTTGAAACATAATAGTGACTACATCTGGGGAGACCTCCTGCGCCTGACGAAGGCTAAGGCATAGAATCTTTTACGGCGCTAGTTGCCACTGCTCTAGTAGATGCCCCTTCTTTGTGTTGAGTGTGTGGGTAGAGTTTCTTGAAGCTGAATCTTTGGGCCTTGACCCCCATCATGGCCTGTCTCGGCTGTTGGGAAATCTATAAGCATATGTATGGGCTTCCCACACGCAAAAAGCAAGCACACCTGAACTGCCACGCGATGGCAGGTGTTCCCTCGACAACATCTATGAAAAGTTAGGATGATTGAATCTATGGAGCTGCTACTCGACCCCTACAACACGATGCTCATCTTCTCTGAGTCGTGCCTAGATGCGGATGGCACACTCAGCACTGAAGAATCTAAGGCTAAAGATCTCACGTTGGGCCTTTGTCAATGCCCACCATGCGGCCTCGGCTAAGAGAATCTCTATAACTGATCACGGCCTCTTGGCCTCCCTTTCCTTCAAATGTGCCACCTCCATCTTGCTAAACATACAAGATTATCAGAGGAAATCCATATCTGTTGGATCATAGCGATCTTGTAATCCTTGTCTAAGTACCCGCCACTCCATGAACAAACCTTCTCTCGCACCCTCTCATCCACCACTAACTCTAGAGGCATACTTTGATAAGTGAGTGAACTCATGGGCATACTCCTACATTGTCCTCCTTCCTTGCTTAAGATTTCTGACAGTGCCTTGACTCACTCGGCTCACGAGGAAGAGGCGGATGCAAGGCAACATGGAACTCCTCCCAAGTGAAAGGGCCTGCTCAGACAGCCTACACTATATTTCCATTGTCGAGAAATAAGATGTGTGCAACCCCTTTAGGCGATATGAGGAAGCTACGCACACTAGCTCTATTCACCCACAGATGACTTGGATGATCTTCATAATCTCATAAATGAACTCATGCGAGTCCTCATCTACTTTGACCCAAGGAACTGGAGGGTTCATTCTCAAAAATCCCTAACTCGAGCCACGCCGGTTGCCATTTGCGGGATATGTGTCATTGCCTACCGGTTGACTGGCGGTCAAGGCATGCGTTAGTGTCATGCCCGCCTTTGGGGAGCAAACCTTTGGTGCCCTACTAGGACACAGGCTAGACTCTGCGAGCCTAAGCACTTCGGTGCACAGAGTTTGAGATCTATGCTCTGATTCACGAAATCAACGGGCTATATAGCGGTAGTAAATATAGCCCACGATCGGCTAGTCCTATAGCCACCTATACGACAATAACTGACTAACGAGAATCGCATCAATATAAGGGAACCTATGCGGGCCGAAAAGGCCACCATAATAACTAGTTTTCACTGAGAGCGAATTAGAAACTAAACTGCGTGATCGGAAAGGTCACCAACTACTAATTGGATAAGCACACGGCCAACATAAACAACTAAAACATACGCCTTGCGACCTCACCACGACGGCACAACTAACCCAGGAAGCTATGCGGTCTGCCAAGCCTCTGGGAAAATGCGGCCCGAGATGGTCGGGATAGGGCCTGACCTGCCCGTCTTTGTATAATAAAAAGAAAATAGAGTAGACCTCGACTATCGAGCTCAGGATGATAGGGCGATGACTCTATCTTGGCTAGAATCACGAGGTCGGCTCCTAGTCTTTGAGTACTGCGGGCAAATGTCCCGGCAACCCAAATGGGCGTTAGTACCACCGGTACTCAGTATGTAAACAAGCGAACATAGCGAATATAAGCAATATGCGGTAGTTCGAATAGCGAGAAAGTAGGCCAGCTGTTTGGGGCGGCGGGATGCGAAATAAACATCGTCTTGAAGGTAGGTAGAAGCATACACATCGACGTGGAGACCTACTATCTATCGGCTAATAAATAACATCTATATACACATATAACATACAAGGACCTACACCATCCCCCATGTAAAGCTAGGAAGGTGCAAACCAACACACAATCTATATACCCCTACTCATGTCAAAAACCCTCCAAAGTAATCCTCCCACTCGCCCTACTAACTACGAGCACCTCCACCAGCCCCACAGGTATGCGGCTTGGGCTCTGGGCCCCTTACTATAACATTATGCAGTACGGAGGAGTCTTCCTTAATTATGGCCCATGTCTGTATGTATGTGTATGCATGTCTGCCCCTTGGGCGCAAAAGCGCTCGAAAGGAGAGCTATAATGCTATGTTGGTCAGCCTTATATGGGAATCTTGCATCCCATCTTCACCTACTGCCGGACGGCATGCGATAAGGGGCATATTTATATGCCAAATCGTCTCCAAATGTATCACTTTTGTCTTGTTTGTCTAATAATGTGTTTGTACATTCTCATGTAAATTGTGTGGAAGTGTGATTTTATACTAACCAACATGATTAGCGTTGTTTTGCAGGAAAAACATGCTTTTGATGAAGAGAAAAATGACATGTTGGGAAAATCGAAGATGCACTCGGGAACGAGCAAGGAAAGAGGTTGGTGAGCAAGGATCACAAGGGCTCCTTGATGGAGCAATGTTTCATTGCCATCGCGAGATGCACTCTGCACAGGATGGAAAATTCCAATAAATTCCGGTGGTGCGATCGAGCCGTGCCACGTTGGGATTAATTCTCCGAGACTTTGCATTTCAGAGAGGTCCTTGGGTGCTTTGTGGCCGCAGCCGGCACATGCCCGCTGATGCATGGATGTTGGAAAGCAATTACAGGCGGACAATTTCGAGAGGGCTTCCGCGTTTGCAGGTGTCACGGAGCGTGTCTAACGTGCACTTTCCCGTGACACGTTGCTTTGTTATTTTGGGAAAATTTATCCCTAGATAAATAGAGCACTTAGGGGCATTTTTAATTATTCGACTTGGTGGAGCAAACGTGGGTTACGGGCAGTTTTGAGAATGGAATTCTTAGGGTTTTTCTCTATCCCTTTCTTCTTCCTTTCAATTGTTTGCACATGATTTCCATTCATTTAACGATGTTCAATCCACAAATGAGTGCTTCAATTCTCTTTCTTCTTGAGTTATGAACTTTTGTGTTGAAATGTAATTATTGATTCTTTGGTTTATTTTCTCTTTTCTTCCATGGTTGTTCTATTTAATTCTTGTTCTTACTATGTTAATATCGGCCAATGTAAATCCAAGTCGGTTTTTCACGAGAGGGCAAGAAATTGGAAAGTTGTGAATTAATAGGATATGATCTTTTCTTTGTTTGGGAAAATTGGGAATTGATTTACCTTCGGGATAGAAATATACCCGAAAGTCGTATTAGTCATGTGTGGAATCGGTTTTGTATAGCTAGAACTTGAATTCCTTCTTATCACGAAAATGTAGGTGGAAGGTTCATGATTCTTAAGTTGGGTTAAATACGAGTTTTAATCCATAGGCATTAGTAGACCCAGCAATAGGAGGAAAAGATAAACCATGTATATTGATAGTTCGTTTCTTCACATGTTCTTTGTAGCCTCAGCATGCTCTCATTCATAGTTAAGACTCAATTGTATAGATAGCTTGTTTAGTACAAAAATATATTTTAAAAACAAACAATTTTCTTTTACCTTTGTTGTCTTCAGCATTTGTAGTTGTAGTAATTAACATCTAAAAAGGTTTCACCCGTATTCCTATTCTAGTGGATTCCGCATTCGGTTCTTAAAAAGAGCCCTTTGTGCCATCGGCAGGTACGCCTAGACTCATCATGTTTTTGGCGTAGATTCTTGAGGAGGCAAACAGTGGTGAAATTTTAATTTTTACTTTTATTTTACGTGTTAGTTCTTTATTTCCAATATTTTAGTGTTGACAACTTGGTGCTTTGTATTTTGCGAGGAAAGCGGTGCAGCGGGTGCTTTGGCAAGAGACAAGGTTTGAGTGGATCCATCCTTAGAGCCGGAACGACAATTTCATCGTCAACGGAAAGCTCTAGAGAAAGTTGCGGTGCTTTCAGAGACAAACTATCATGGAGCAACCACAAGAATCCACCAATAGTGCCGGGCGTGTGGAGTACTAGAGGAATTAGCAGTCGAGCCGGTTCGCGATGTGGCAACCCCATGCTCGCAATGTTACTTCTAGCATTCGCAAGCCTGAGCCGGGGAGGAGGTTCGGCGAAAGCGAATATGGTGCGATTCTTGCACACAAGCGGGCGGTTACGAGGTCTCCCTCCACGAGGACCACAACCACATCTTGAGTACACGGAGATAAGTGACACTACATCCCAGCTGGAGTGTCAACGATTATCGGCTTACACTTTCCCATTTTCACTTTTGGGAGATGCTAAGGAGTGGTGAAGGTGAGCCACCAAACTCTATCTCACCTCATGGGATGATCTTGCAAAGAAGTTCTTGATCAGATTCTTTCCTCAGGTAAAACAGCAAGACTTATAATTCAAATTCTAAGTTTTAAACAAGGAAAAGGAGAGAGGCTCTGTATCAGAAAGCTTGGGGCTTTAAATCGTTGAGGGAATTTGTCCTCATCACCATCGGTCGAATGATGTCTTCGGTGCACACTTTTATAGAATGTTTGGAACCCCACACAAAAATTTTCTTTGGATTCGGCGGTAGGGGGCAAGCTTTGAAAAGACTTATGAAAAGAGCTTGTATACTTTGTATCGTATTTCGCGGGGAAATCCGGAGTAGAATGCGGACTCTTCAGGGAGGAGCAAGGAAAGCAGCCAGGAGTCTTGGAAGTGGATGGGTTTACGGCTATCATTGCCTGAATAGGCGCTGCGGAATGGTGAACACCACTTCGCCAACATGAACTTGAGCCGGTCTCAAGCCCCGGTTAATGCGGTGCGCGAGATTTGGTGTGGCGAAGTGTGCGGGAGCAAATGGACACTCGGGCGAGTGTTGTGGGCAAATCGATTTCGGTGAACTTTGTGGGAATGCACAAAGGAGCAATCGCAGCGATATGGGAATAGCTACAATTCCAAGCGGAGGAATCACCGAATTTCTCTTGGGGTAGTTACAGCCATCAAGGGCGAGTTCGAGTCGGGGATGCGGCGGGTCAGGAGGGTTACTGAACTATCAAGCACAATACGGGAATAACAATGCCCCTCCTCCACCACCATCACCCGGCGTTGAGGAGATGTTCAAGCGGTGATAGCTAGCCAAGCTCAATTGCGGCGACCATGTCAAATTAGCGGCCGATGTTAAAACATTCGGCCCAGCTACCAAGGCCTTTGGAGTATCAATTTGGGCAATTTCTTTGGAGCCGAGAACACCGAGCCCGAGAGGAGGACTCCCCGGTGACACGAATCCCAACTGGCAGTATCATTGACCACGAGGAGTGGCTTGCGGTTGAAGGAGGTGGAACCCGAAAGACCACCTCAACAATCGGGAGTAGCGAAGCGGAGAGGAGCGAATGATGAGAGAAGCACAAGGATCTTGAGCAGGCAGACCTCCACCCGTTCCCTCTCAACGATTAAGAAGCACAAGGAGGAGCGTGCTTCAAGAAATTCATGGAGGTGCTCAACAGTACACATTAACTTACCTCTTGTTGATGTTTTAGGGGAGTGCCCAAGTATGCAAGTACATTAAGGACATCGTGCCAACAAAAGCAGGCTTGCCGAATATGCCACGGTGGCCCGCCTGAAGAGTGCACTTCCGGATACAAAACCGGTTGCCCTGAAGCTCAAAAGCACGGGAGCTTCACGAATTCAATTGACAATCGGGCAAAGCTGTCCAGGAAGCTCGCGGGTTATGTGATTTGGGAGCGAGCATTAACTTGATGCCAACTTCGGTATTCAAGAAGTTAGGTCTAGAAGTCCTAGACCTACAACGGTGATTTTTAAACTGCGAACCGTTCCTTAGCGAGGCCAGACGGTATTGTGGAGGCGTGCTAGTGCAAATCGGCTCTTCCGGTGGATTTTGTTGTCTTGGACTTTGAGCGAGACTCGGAAGCCCATTTATTTTGGGACGACCTTTCTTGGCAACCGTGAAAGCTTTGATGTAGGCTGCGGGCGGCTAACGGTGCGGCACACGACAAGGTGGAGGTGTTTGATGTGTACAAGGCCACCAAATTCCCGGCCGTGTACGAAGAGCCTCGTTGATCAACGTGCTTGAGCAAGTGCGGCTCAAGGCATTGAACAACGGAACTAAAGGGAGAGCCCCACGATAGAGGCCAAGCTTGATGAGGAAGTGGGGGCGTCGACGAAGCGTCCGTCACCCTAGAGGCGGAATGAGCTCAAATGACGTCGAGCCGAGACGGTAAGCCCGGGCGGCGCACGGGAGGCAACAGAAGTGAAATGTAATTATGTGTACATATGGAAAAAAAGAAGAAAAAGGATTTTCATTTTTATTTAATATTTTGGTAGAATAGGAGTGTAAATAGAAAAATAAAAATATTGTTGTTTCTCCAATTTGGAAATTCTAACCGATTTCATGTGATAAGATGTTGTCTGGTTTGAACGAGGAGAAAAAATGCAAGGAATGCAAAAGGGAAAAACAAGGTAAGAAAAATTTATTTTTAAGTGGCAAAGCAGTGAGCCTGTATGCGATGGCTCAGTGTCACGAGGAGGGCCTCCGCGTTCCCTCCGTGACACGTTGAAGGCAAAATGCGGAATTTTAAAAATTCCCGAGAATGCTCTTTGCCGCGATAACTCTGTGTCACGGAGGGCATGCTCCGCGTTACCCTCCGTGACACGTTGGCACCAGTGTTAGTGCGTCGGGTCTGCAGGGTGCCCAGGAGACCCGCGCGATTTCCCACTTTTTAAACCCCAAAACCCCTCATTTCTCCTATTTTCTTCTACCCTCACCGCGACAAACCCCCCCAAAAATCCCCTCCCCCTCAGCGTGTCACGGCATAAGGAGTACAATTTCTCAACTTTTCTTCGTAAATTTTTCGAATCAAAATGTTCTTGAACTCAACTTCAATTTTTAGCTAAAATTTCGATTTTTAGCATGTTTAGGAAGAATCCATGCCCATGACATAAAATTGAGCTTAAATACATTTGGGTTGTTGTTAATTGTGTTCGTAGTATCGTTGTGATCATATGAACTCGTTAATTACAAGCTTAAATATCTTTTTGTTCTTTGAGAATTAATCTTTCATTTTTTAAAATTTTGAAGTTGAAAAGTTGAACCCAAGGAAGAGGAATTGTTGAAAAATTGTGGGTTGTCCATGTTGGGTGAATTGTATTGTGTATGCTTATCGTGTATGCTTAACAACCGATGCAATTCTCGGGGGGTGCAAATTGGGTGAAAACTTCAAGAGCTCATCGAATTACATGAAAATCGGGGAAGTGCTTAGTTTGAGTTGTGGAGTATTCTTATTTTTCTTGTTTCTTTTAGGCGGATGCCATGGAATAAGTAAAGCGATAGTATGTTGGAATTATTTGTCTGGTCCCGAGTAGTACATAGAGGTTATCTTGTCGAATTTTAAGAAGGCACGAGGCGATTTTGTTTCTGTTTTCTTTTGTTTAGTTGTTGAATTTTGTATCTTTTTGTAAATTAGTATAAATGTGTTCTTGCCGTGGATGCATAATGTGAGCTAGAGACTAAGTGTGGGGTAGTGAGCAAAACCCAGCCTTAGTCAAAAGCTAAGTGAAATCGACTAACATTGTTAACGTACGTTTTTCTTTGGCAAGCAATGTCTAGCGAGCAGGACAAAGGAAAGGCGCATCAACATCGGTAGCCAGGGAGAAAAAAGATTGAGGCCCGGGAGCGGCGGTCCCAGCACCAGCAGCGGTTCCACGCGGCCGGCTGGCTTGCCAATATGGAGGACACGGTGGGTAGGCGAAGAGGGGAAGAAGTGGGTACACGAAGCACAAGAGAACAAATACTTCCCGAGGAACATATTGCACGAGAACCATTGGCACAAGAAGTTCCCACGGATGGTGCAAAGGATTGTGGCTGGCGAACTCACGTTTCATTTTCGACGAGCCAAGGGAGTGCAACTGCACTTGTCCAGAATTCATGGTGGAACCCAGGCATTGAGGAGTCACACCATCAAGATAAGGGGGCCAAATCGTCACATTGGAGCCTCACCACCTCAATGCCATCCTAGAGCGCAAAATACGAGACGCCCATGTACTCGACGTGAACATCCTCCACCTTATGCGGATATCGAGACGCACATTATGTGAGCCGGTCCATAAGCACGTTGGAGCGAGCACAAGGAGAGGGCTGCCATCGAGTATTTGCCTATGCACGAGATGAGCAGGGAAGCTAGAATGGCTTAAGATCGTTTGCTCTGTTTGATTCCGGGGTGCATGACGGATGTGACCCAGTGTGTATGCTTGGTATACGCCACGATGAAAAGTTTGAGAGATCAATGTTGGGGGCGGTGATCATTTCCGCCATGAAGAGGACGATTGCATCAAGGGCCTGGAGTGCAGTTCGGCGGGGCTGGCGGCGGCGTTCACGAGAGGCACTTGAGTGAGAAGAGGCCCTAGACCCATCCGCGGAGATGGAGCGGTGTGCCATTGATGTCACAAAAACAAAGGCATCCAGACACCACGCATGGGCTGTTCTCACATTGGCGGCCATGCTGGGGCGATCAATATATGTCCCGGCATGTTCGGGATGCGGGTACTCAGTCATAGGCGGGAGGCCGGCAACGGAGGACGAGCATGGCGGCTCGACTTAGATTACCCATTAGGCCCAGCCGCCAGTGCGCTATGTCGGGTGGGCCCCGGCTTTTGTGGAGCCTATAGATGATGGCGTCCCCACAGATGAGAAGACACGTCGCGAGGATTCCGGCATTGAGTCGGAGGAGGATGGCGGTGGAGACTTTCGGATATGGGGGATGGCGCGGCACGAGATGAGGAAGTGGAATACTTTGGCCCGATCGGGGAGTTTCACGAACCACCTTTGTTTGTTTGTAATTGTATAGGTCTTGGGGACGGTGTTCGATTTTAAGGTAATGGGGTGGGAGTAGTTGGAATGCTAAATTTTCTTTTGTATATCATCATGTTCCACGCTTTGTTGTCGTGTTTGTTTTAATTTGACTACATTTTATGTGTATGTTCATTGATGTAAATATTGTTGTGTGAAATTGTTGTTGTGTGTTGTGGAATGATGTTAGCCAGTATGTAAATAGTCTTGTCGAAATCATCGACATTTTTAAAAAATTTCGTAACTATTTTTCTTTTGGGTTTCTCGGAGTTTGTTTCGGTTCTTTAAGAGTCCCATTGAGCAGAAGTCGTAAATAGTGACCCTTCTCTATGATGGATGGATGACGACCGTCTTAAGGAAAAGGTAGTCAATAGGAGTAGTTATATTTCGTTTTTATTTTTCATTATTATATTTAAATTTTTCCTTTGTTTGTTTTTGTTGGATTGTTGGTTATCCCATGCATGTTGCTACCATTTATTGCTCAGAAAACATCCTTGTTGCGTGTTAGTACATAATAGTATAATAAAGATGATTCGTAGAAACATGCAAATTTTGTAGATATGTAAGACACTTATGCCGTAGAAGTCGATTCGGTGGTGAGGCTTAATTTGGAATTCTTGTGATTAGGCGATTAAGAATGTGAAGTCATCTTGAGTTGAGCATGTGCATCGAGTGTATAGTGAGGAATTGTTTATTCCATGTTGTTGTCGATTGTCTAAAACTTGCACATCGTGTGTACGAAACGAAATGAAGGAAGTGTAGTGTAGGAAAGGATGTAGGCATTTCTTTGTCAACCAAAAGTTCTTCTTGTTTTTCTTTTCATATCTACCTTGAAGATTAAACCTAGTCGGCAGTTGAGCCTTTAGCCTTGATAAATTTTTCTTTTCTAGTTTTTCTTTTGTCGAAAAGGGTGTGAACCAGGTGAACACCTTCTTTCTGGTCCTTAAGCCAAATCTGAAGCTCTTAAGCGCTCAAGAAAAATATGTAATTTTCCCATGGTGTCACAGAGTGAAGTGATAAAAAAAAAGAAAAGTGATGAAAAAAGAAAAGAAGAAAAGAAAAAAAAAGAGTCGGGTGAAATATGGCGGTGAAAGGAAAGAAAGTTGTTTAACTCAATTTTCTCTTCGTTGAGTACGGTGTGTTAAAGAAAGGGTGATAAATATAAAGATAAACTTCAAGAGGAGGAGGAAGGAAGAAAATAGTGCCAAGAAGTTGATGGGATGTGTGCGCTTAAGGAAGCGGTTACTATTATTAGTTAGCCGTATATACTAGTTCGTAACACACATTACAACCCGTTAAGTCCTACGTGATCTTATCACGCATCCTTATATTAGTTGATTAAAACACTAGAGGCAAGCTTATGGGTCATGACACAATGCATGTGAATTCGGTTGGGAGAGTGAGCGAAATTGTGTGCATATATATATACCCCGACATGAACCTCCTTAGAGTTCATGCGATTAAAACAGGGGAATCTCTCTTATTGTTGTGAGGGCACATGTTTGATGATAGAACAAATTCGTGTCGGATATCTTGGTCAGCTAATATGCAGTTTGCCCGATGCTCCAGTCGGTGCTTGTGTGCTAGGAGGTCTTGATTTATTAGGAATTGTCGTTGTAATAATGATACTATGCATGTTTTCTTGAAGATTTGCTTTGAACATAATCGGTATATAGTAGTTCGGATTGTCGAGCCTAAGTAGCCATGATGGGATATCAATTTCATGAGTTGTGTATAAGTATTGTTCGAGAGACGAACAAGATTTTAAGTGTGGGGTAGGTGATAAGGGCTGTTTATATGCCAACTCGATACTCAAATGTATAACATTTTTTGTCTTGTTTGTCTAATAATGTGTGTACATTCTCATGTAAATTATCTGAGTGTGATTATACTAACCAACATGGTTAGCGTTGTTTTGCGGGAAAAACATGCTTTTGTGAAGAAAAATGACATGTTGGGAAAATCGAAGATGAACTCGGGAACGAGCAAGGAAAGGTTGGTGAGCAGGCTCACAAGGGCTCGGAGTGGAGCCGTGACACGGCTGCCATGTGGATGCACTCTGCTGGGATGGAAAATTCCAATAAAATTCCGGTGAGGGGTTCGCGATCGGGCCGTGCCACGGTGGGATTGGTATTCTCCCGGACTTTGCATTTCCGAGAGGGTCGCGATTGCACCGTGTACGTTGTTTGTGCCCGCGTGCATGCCGTGCCACGTTAGGCAATTACACAGGCGGACAATTTCCGAGGGCTTCGCGTTTGCCAGGTGTCAGGAGGAGTGCGCTGCGTGCACTCCGTGACACGTTGCTGTTATTAGGAAAATTTATCCCAGTATAAATAGAACACTTAGGGGCATTTAGTATTCGACTTGGTGGAGCAAACGTGGGTTAGAGCGAGTTTGAGGATGAAATTCTTAGGGTTTTCTCTATCCCTTTCTTCTTCCTTTCAATTGTTTGCATGATTTCCATTCATTTGCGATGTTCAATCCACAAATGAGTGGCTAATTCTCTTTCTTCTTTAGAGGTTATGAACTTTTATTGTTGAAATGTAATTATTGATGAGTTTTGGTTTATTTTCTCTTTTCTTTGCGCATGGTTGTTCTATTTAATTCTTGTTCTTACTACGTTAATATCGGCCAATGTTAATGTAAATCCAAAAAGTCCGGTTTCACACCAGAGGGCAGAAATTGAAAGTTATTGAATTAATAGGATATGATCTGTTCTTTGTTTGGGAAAATTGGGAATTGTTTACCTTCGGGATAGAAATATGCCCGAAAAGTCGTATTAGTCATGTGTGGAATCGGTTTTGTATAGCTAGAACTTGAATTCCTTCTTATCACGAAAATGGAATTTGGAAGGTTCTTGATTCTTAGTTGGGTTAAATACGAGTTTTAATCCATAGGCATTAGTTGGAGCTATGGCAGGAGGAAAAGATAAACCATGTATATTGATAGTTCGTTTCTTCACATGTTCTTTGCTTCGGCATGCTCTCATTCATAGTTAAGACTCAATTGTATAGATAGCTTGTTTAGTACAAAAATATATTTTACAAAACAAACAATTTTTCTTTGCTTGTTGTCTTCACTTTGTTGTAGTTGTAATCAAATGCTGTATCTAGAAAAGGTTTCACCCGATTCCCATTCTGTGGGTTGACATTCCGGTTCTTAGAGAAACCCCTTTGCATTACTTGTACGGCAGGCTGCCTTGGGCATCACATGCCACTCCTTAGAATGACGTATCCTTACCCTCGGCGGGCGAGTTGACACGGTTATTAACCACCTGGGCGGCAAAGGAGCTCTAAGGGTGCCCTCATACTAAACGAGGTCTCAACAAACAATAATCACGTATATAGCATGTTCGATGCGAAAATACATACATGTCGTTTCTAAATTTTTTACTCTTTTTCTACATTAAGCGGATTCTCATACTGAGCTATACTATATCGAAATATTATCGTATCGATATTGCTTTACTAACTTTTATTACGAATACAACATAATAATATAAAACATGTTTCTTGAATTCCTCTTGGACTCAATTCTCGACTTCTAGGTTCCCTCTTCTAGACTTTACTTTGTTTACTATAATGGGATTTCTATCTTGCCCAAGAACTAGCTTTACATACCTCCGTTTTTGGATTTCTAGGCTAGTGGCGTAATTGATCAATATTCCACTATTTCTCCCAGTCTACATCCATATATATATCAAATTAGAACTAAATACAATAATATTCTCAAACAAAATATCACTTTTAGTATATATATAGCCTAACTTATGACTTATCAAAAAATAGCCGGAAACTTGCTATTTCTGAAAGTCGAGAAAGGAGAAATACTCACTTTAGGGCTAAGAGGATATATTGACTCTAATTTGGGCAAATCCAGATTACCTTAGCTCGGTAACACGACGGTTCGCCGAGTGAATTTCACAGTAAACCCTTGAAATGCTCCTTCTTTGTAATACCTCACTACCCAGAGTTATACGGAGTTTGGACCGCGTATAACGGCATAATCAGAAGGAAATTCCTAAAAATCCTCGTGCCCTCTTTTTTCCCTTCATTCTCTTTGGAAATTATAACAAATTATCACTTAAAATCAAAAGTTTAGGCTTTTATTCTTGGGGCTGCACCTCACCTCCATGGCACGTAGGCCATCGTGGAGGTGAGCCTCAGCGACACGGCTGGCCATCGCGGAGATGAGCCTCGTGACTTTTCCCAGCCTCGCGGAGGTGCGACCTCCTCTTGCGATGAACCCCGGCTGAATAAACATCGATCTTTCCCAGGGCCTTTCTGGCATGTATGACATTCTAAAACTCTTAACCAACATGCAAATAGGCCATCTACATGTTGATAATTTACGGGGTTTAACATCACTCTCCCCTTTAGAACATTCACCCTTGAATGTAAACTTCTAATTTTAGGGGTCTCGGCTTACTCAACATACTTTTTGGACAATTTCGCGAGAGTTTCTCTGTGTATGGACTATCTCAAAAACCTTAAATGCGAGAAAAGTCAATACGATTGCTCCACACAATATTATATCATTCATTACATAATAGACTAGAGTTGACCATCTCATTTGTATATATAATATAAGGCATTTCATTTGATAACAATACCCAATACCTCTAGGCGGTTAGGCTTGAAACAAGTGAGGTTATGGTTTTCATATCTTCCTTGCTTCCCAAGTCATCTCTTCTCGGTTCATAATTGCATATAATACTTTTGACAAAAGCAATATCTTTAGTATGATCTATGAATGCATGCGCCTAGTATGGCTATTTGGAACCTCTTCATAAACCCATCTCTTAGTAACACGGACATCTGGTAGGACAGCACGGAGGGGTCTCCTATGTACTTCTTAGCATAGTACGTAAGCTAGGATGAATAGACTCTAATTAAAAGACAGGGTTCAGCCTCGTTGCCACTTGGCCTACTCTCCATAAATTTGATAAAACCCCGTGAATCTCGGCCGAGTTTACTTTCTTGCCGAATTCTCATCACTCCTTTCATTGAGTACTTTCAAAAATACCAAGTCATTCACATTAAATTCTAGGTTTACGCGCCGCACATCGGCATATGATTTAAACACGACGTCGTAGGCATTCTATGATAAGCTTTACCTTCTCCTCTAGCGATGAATAATATGCGCCCAATCGGCGGCGGCTCTCTACTTCAAGCGACCAGCCGCGATCTGCATTTCGCCTTCACAGTGCCTCAGGCGCCATCACAGTTCAGGCGAGTGGTGACTATTTTTATAAGCAAACTCAATAACGTAAATGCTCGTCCGACTACCTCCAAAGTCCGAACACACGCCGGGTAGCATATCCTTGGCGTACGAATAGTGCGTTTCGCTGTCCATCTAAAGTCGGCGATGGAATGGCATTGCCTGAAATTAATGTCTAACGTTCCCGAGACCTCTATGGAAACATTTGCAAAAATTTAGAAATTTGTAAATTGTGCTCTACGTCGAGAGATGATAGATCTTTGGAACAGTGTAATCTAACTATTTCTTTGATATATAATTCGGCATAATCTTCGAGAGAAAGTTTCTTCTTTGGCGAAAATGGGTGATTTCGTCGGTCTATCAGCGATACCCAAATTGAATCATGTCTATGCACGATGCGAGGTAATCTTTGCTAGAAAGTCCATGTTCTTTTGCTTCTCACTTCTAAGAGGCAAGCCCACCATCTGAGTCAACTCACTTTGGTTTTACGGTGTTCGCTTTTACTTCTTTGGCGGTTAGGACGCTGTGCTATAAATTACGCTATTTCCTCTTCATACGGACACAAGTAGATTTCTTTGATATCGTGTTACATTTCCTGCAGCTGGGTGGAGAAAATAGCGAGCGCAATGTAACTCGCGATGTCTGTGGCGAAGCCCTAAAATATCTTGAACACAAAGGAGGCCTTTACATCATACTTCATCTCGGTTACACAAGAGAAAATTTGGCACTTTTCCTTTGTGAACTTTCTTTGTCTTTTAAGTCGAACCGAGGTCAAGATCCTCATGCTATTTGTTCCTTCACCTCGGGAACTAATGACCACCTTGCGGTGTTTAGAATTCTTTGCTCTGTTGTCCTGCGATTTACATTACGAATGGCTAAAGCGGCTGGCCCAGGTCACATTCCGAGCCAATTCCCGCGGTTACGGCTACAAGTGCGCCAAACTCCCCATAGATGTATGGATAAGGGCGTTTGTTACTACATTGGCCCTTCGCAGTTGGATAGAATATTCACATTTAGAGAACTCTACATATAATTGACGGTCATGCGGTTTATTATGCGAAACCGACAAGTAATCTATACAATATAACTAGGCTTATACGGCATACAGGCCGCATGCTATCTTCTTTGGCAGGATAAATATTTGTATATTTGTCTATACACCATGTGCACATATCGATCGAAGGATCTTGATAGTGATCATGATCTCTAATAATCGGCTTGAATAGCATGAATAAGCGAGTAGTGGGTTGAATGACTCGAATCTTTGCGGTAGTCTAACAATACTCTAAATGTCCTACTCGGACATACGCTATCGATGCATAGCTGAGTTGTGGACCTTCTGGTTTGTTCTTCTAATTAATTCTTGTAGAGAGTTTCAGGCTTAGTCGGGCTTACTCTAAGACGATCAGTCCCCGAATCTGGGAACCTAACGATTTCCTTGTCTTAGTAAACCTTTGTGCTAGCAGAGTAATACCAATTCCTTATGCTTGTTTGTATCCACTAGGATGCGTACTACGTGAGAAATTCTTTGTCTTATAAGCAATTCGCAAAAGGCCGGCCTCTCTAGGACTCTGTGCCGAATATCTTACGAAACCCGGTTGAGTACTAGTCCGTCCTTGGAAGCTACTAATGTGGACTCCTCCTTGGGGTACCGGGTTTGTCACGACTAGGGCGAGTGGGCGGATTCTGGTGTTACGTATGATGCTTCTTGGGTTGACTAGGCGACTCTCTCACCTACAGAAGTGGGAAAGCAATGTACGACTACTTAACATGTTGGAGAATCACGGTGTTACCAACCTACGAAATACGCTGTCGGTTTCTATCCACACAGTTACGGAATAATACGTCATTAATGATCTTTAGGGATGCTCCTAGGCTAATACAAGCTCTAGGCTGGTCGTTAGACCGAATCTAACTATGCCCGTATCATCCAACTACCTGATTCGGACTACTAACTCTTGTGAGCTTACGAAGTCTAGATGCGCTTGTAAGCATGTAAGTCCATTAACTCAAAAGTCTAGATCTGGCAACAAGCATGTAAGTCCATTAACTCAATAAACTGGGAATTGAGAAAGTTTCTATGACTTCATACGTGAATCACACTTACCTGCCCCGTTCTTGGTGAGGGGTCCTGCAGTACGATCTACCTGTGTGACTGTAACCCCTATTGGAAGCTACTCACAACATATTTGGCATGTGTATATAAACATATAAACAACTACGTACCATACATACTGGATTTTTTTAGTAATACTTAATCTCTTACATGCTTTACTAAATTTCATACTGCACATGATATACTGCTTCTATGGTCTAATAATATCTCCTGTCCTCTCATACCATTTCATTGGATTTTTCTTCCCATTCTGGAAGCAACAACCACACGCATTTTAGCTATGATCTGCTATTCAAAATTTCGCAACTCTTACAATGTGGGGTCAACATCCGAACCTTATGTCCTTACTTGGTCTTATATTAAGGGCCCGTGACTGTCTGCTGGGCCTGATCTCCAGGCCGGACTTGATTAGAGTCTCTGTGTTGGTAGTCTCTTAACTTCCCCCTAGGCAGACATACCGTAACATTCTGGACTATTAGCTTACTGTCTCTTAGCTATCAGTCCAAAGTTTAGTCCTTAATACATGATGTTCTCTCAATCTGGAGGTGATTCTAATTTCCCCTCAAAATCAGGTATTGCTGCTTCTTCCTCTTATCTTGCTTAAGCTGAGCTCTGGGGTTCAAGGTACCTGCCTTACATTGTCAATAAGGATACTTGTCAAGTCTTAGCCTATACTTTTTCTGGCTTGCAGTCGGACCCATTTGATTCATATGACCTCCCTACCTTTCGATATCACAACTGAAATCATAACTATTATCTTGTAGGTATATTCTGTCGTTATTAGCGTGTTATGGCGGAATCAGCCTTTTTTTGACTCGAACTTAGCTATTACTAGGAATTCATCACTGAAAGGTCCTTTACACCCACTTCGGGTAAGCTAATAGTCTTACTCGCTCTTTTGACTTTTTACCGTGAGGGTCTGCACAACTTACGTAATCATAGGGGCTCCTTACTCCTTCTAACACTTTCTGGAATCAACCAATCCATCTTCACTTACTGCTTACTT
>JACEIK010009036.1:0-16591 GCA_018107945.1 Datura stramonium
GCTGTATTTACAGCCGTTATATAGCCCGTTGTTTTCATAAATCCAGAATTAGAGCCAGCCTGGCACCAGAAGTTCTTAGGCTCAGTAGTCCAGCAGTCCAAATCCTAGTAGGGCACCAAGTGCCAGTTATGCCTCCCAAGGCAGGGCGTGACACATAACGCATCTTGAAGGCTGTCTTCGAGATATCACTCTCCCGAACTCTAAGCTGATGATACCCGGATCTGATATCTATCTTGGAGAAACACTTGGCACCCTAAAGCTGGTCAAATAAATCATCAATCCTTGGTAGAGGATACCTATTCTTGACGGTGACTTTGTTCAATTGCCGATAATCAATGAACATGCGAGGGGAACCATCCTTCTTTCGGACAAATAAGACTGGTGCACCCAAAGGAGACTTGCTCGATCTAATGAAACCCTTATCTAACAAGTCACTCAACTTCTCTTTCAACTCTTTTAGCTCGGCTGGATCCAATGTAGGGAGGAATTGTCACTACCCGAGTTTACATCCTAGCCGTAACATGAGACAAGGAACACCGAAAGGCTCTAAGTCAACCCATGACATGATCATAGCATATCACTTAACAATAGAAACAACTATCAGCATAGATGAGCGGAAGCTAACTGCAAAAGTCAAATACAGAACCATAAGAACAATTGTAACAACGCTTTGATACAATGCTGAATCTATCTACACAAGTCTGAAAGCCTTCTACTAAACAGATGAGTTGCTGGGACAAGCCCCCAGCTAACTCCTAAAATTTTAAAAATGAAACATAAAGAAAATATAAACACAAATCACGTCCTCGGGATATGAGGACTCACCACTAGTAGCTGAGAGGGAATGAAGCGGATCTAACCATGAGGTTGAGTTTGGAGACCTGAATCTATATCATAAAATCATATAGCACAAAAGGCGTGCGGTCAGTACTTGGAATGTACTGAGCATGCTGGTTAACATAAATAGTTAAATATACAAATATACGATAAGGAAATAACAAAGTACATCGACATAACTAATTTAACATGCAACAATCCTCATGTTAGCCACACACACACACACACACACACACACACACATATATATATATATGAAACTTCTCTTTGGATCTCATATTATGAAACATCATCGAGCTCATGCATAAGGGTCAAGTTCTGAACGTTTAATAAGAGCTTAATCTGAAACTAGCATTATACACTGTACTAGATCACTATTGGTAACTGAGTCTAATTCTCATTATATTAAATCTGTTATAATCTGAAATCTTAATCATAAGGAACTGAATCATGCTGATAACATAACTAAAGGAGTCATTCTCTACTATAGAGAGTCCCAACTAAACTAAGGGAGTCATTCTCTACTAGGGAGAAACCCAAATGAACTAGGGAGTCACTCTCTTCTATGGAGGATCCCGACTGAACTAGGGAGTCATTCTCTGCTATGGGATCCCGACTGAACTAGGGAGTCAATCTCTGCTATGGAGGATCTCGATTGAACTAGGGAGTCACTCTCTGCTATGGAGTATCCCCAGATGACCAAGGGAAACATTCTCGGCTATAGAGAGTCTCTGGATGACTAGAACATGAGAAGTACTAATCTTACATTATATATCTGGTATATGCTACTACAGCTAGTCAGAAGCATGAACATACACTGCTTTTATCATACAACATTCTTTTCGAAAGGATTAGGGCTACTTTTTACTAGCAATAAGCCCAACATTTTGAAATATCATTCTCATACCTTTATCATCTTACTTCATACCGTCATGTAGCCATATCAGTATTTATTCAAATGTCTTATATTAGTGAGCATCTATAGATTCAGATCATGCATTATACTTCCACAACATTTAAGTTCCAGATTCATAACATTAAACATATATCATAGAGTCATTCATGATCCATAGGTCCAATTCATACCTTAACATGCATACATTGACTCATATATTCTAGATTTATGGAAAGTCATATACTTAACTCATAATTTAAACATTTACAATGAGATCATGGGAGAAGCATAAATTTTCATTTCATAAGACCTATTTCGAGATTCACTCCAATTCATGAGAAGGATGCATTAATTAGGCCATTATCACAGATTTACCTTATGCCCAACCAGCTCCATTGAAAACATAATGAAAACACATATTCTATTTTCAATTGATTAATCCCATAAACCCTAATTTTATCTTAACATATTTATCAAACGACATATTCTAGTTCTTAAGGAAAATCATACAATCTTCACGTATTTTAAACCATGGATACGAGGTGTTACTATAATCGAGTGCACAATAATAAGGTCCCATTCAAAGTTCAAGCCATTTCATGAATTACATTCTATAATCATGTATTTTCCATCATTTAACACATAATTCAAGGTAACCCAATTATTCTATAATCATAATTAACTCATAATCATAGTGGATTTTAGAATTTAAAGAAAATACGGAAGAAATCACCCATGACAAAAAACCCTAGGTCATGCTCTACTAGAATAGTTGAAATTGTGTTTTCGTTAAAACATTTGGGGCACAAGGATGGAAGAATATCCTCGTTGAAAACCCACATACCAGCTTTGAGGAATTTCCCACTTGAACTTGACCTTGAATTCTTTGAATAATCCCTTCAAGAATCCTTGAACCTTGAGAGAGAGAGAGGAGGAAGAAGGGTTTGAGAGTTATTTGCTGAAGAATGAGGGTTTAGGCTAGTTAGCCCATTAAAAATTTCTCATACCATGCTCAAAATGATGTAGTTTAGGAGTTAGAAGCATAGGATTTTATGAAAACACCCCTAGAAAAACGCAGTGAAAATCTTCCTGCCAGACCCCACGAGGCACTCCACGAGTCGTGGGGTAAGCAACGACTCGTGGGGACCAAGTCGTGGAGTGCACTGGTTAAGATCTCTTTTTCTGCTCTTCCCTCCCCATGAGTAACTTGACGAGTCGTCAGGTCCACGATGACTCGTCCCTCCTTCCATGGTCTCACTGGTTCAAAACTACACCAGAAATACCCATCTTCACCTAACGGCCGACCTAACGAATCGTGGGGTTACCTAACTTCTCCAGATTACCCTCTTGACTGCTCCCCATGGGTCTGACCACGACTCGTGGGGTCACCTAACGAGTCGTCCCCCAACTCGTTCTGTGACAAAATTTCCACCTTCTGTCTGAATTCTTTCTTTAAGCCTGGAATCTGATCTTAGAAACATTCGGGGTGTTATAATATCTCCCCTTTGGGAACATTTGTCCTCGAATGATGGCTAAACATATTGAAAGGATAGAGAAGAACTAAAATTCCATAATCAATCAATCACAGTTAAAACCAATGGAGCATCTAACTTCGGGCTGACCTTACACATCGAAACTGAATATTTAAATTGATCATGCATGCTTTATCACAAGAGTGACCGAAGGACATGAAACTAACATGGAACTAGATAGAACACTAATAAGGATTTTTCCCCTTTAACTGGCATTGAACTGATACGGATTGAGCCTTCGCTCACAAATCACATTCTGTTACAGGGTTAAAATTCATAATATCTGGTATGATTTCAATTAAAGGTCTCATGGCCATGAGTCATTCATGACATCTAAAATTGAGCACATATATGAGATAACCTGAGTCTTCTAAGCTACTAAGCATATTCTAGAGACTGAGTTCGAGCTGATCATACTGGGAAACATGAATTAACACACATAACTAATTTGTAACACGAAAATGAACCTAAAGTATTCATAAAATAAGATCTTCATCATTGTCTGAAGCGGTTATCTAGAACTTCTGGGAGTTCGCACATCGAGATGGGCATAACTTAGCTTCAACTAAACTACTAGAGAAATTATCTGAACCTGAAGGAATTGACATATCATGACTTTTAGGGTTAGGACTCCCCTACTATCATATTCAAGATCCGACTAGTCTCACCTACTTACCATCTCCCCCTTAGCTTTAAGCCATCATTCTAAGGCTCCTGAATATTTCTTAAGGTCGGGGCAAATTCACTAACTCCTAGCTCCCCCTTTCACCTCTAACCATCATAGCCAGTCTTACATTAACAACTATTCATATCACACATTGACAACCTCTTCCCAACAACAACCACAAAGCTCCTTATTCATTACTGGGGTTCTGGGCTAGCAACATACAAGGAGTACAACAATATTCACAACATACCTATGGCCACTACTGGCGACTTGCCCTTATCCTGGCGTGCTGTTACGACGTAGGAGCGGTTTCGACGACGTCTGCCGCCCATGCTAGATGATGCACCCTACTGAAATGAACGGGATATAGGCGCTACTAAAGATATGGACGAGGATCTACTCTCGCCTCGCTTTGTCGTGCGCAATCTCAGTGCTTATGGCCCGGCTGGCTGGACTAGAAACAAATATCCGATCCAGCCATACATTCTCCAAAGTGGTTCTTCCCACAGTTGATACACATCAGATACGTAATCTCCCTTACTCTAGGTCTATATGGAGCACTGACTGTCGAAAATGATGGGCTACCAATTTCTGCTGGGAATGTGAGCGGTGTCCACCACTCTTCCTTGGTGAAGAAAACTCTAATTCTCCTACTTTGGCCCTCTCTCTCCTTTTCCTTCACCTGCTCCGCCTCCATTTGTTGAGAGAATATCACCAAACATGGAAAGTCTATATCCCTATGCAACATGGCAGTCTTGCACCCTTTAACCAAGAAGTCTGACACTCCATTTATGAACCTGCTCACCCGGGCCCTCTAGTCGGCTACCATCTCTGGGGCATACTTTGATAACCGGGTAAATTCCAATGTGTACTACTGAACTATCATGTCATTGTAATTTAGGTTGATGAACTCTGCCACCTTAGCCTCCCTCAACTCTCTAGGCAAAAACTTATCCAGGAACGCAGTCTTAAATTCATCCCAACCTACGAGGCCTTCTCCGATTCCTCGACTATCCCTCCACTGAAAAAACCATATATAAGAAACTCCTTTTAGCTGGTAGGAGGCTAAGTTCGCGCTTGCAATTCCCTATGGGTAATCTTCTGAATCTCTTCCAAGAACTCATACGGGTCCTCGTCTACCCTTGACCCCAAGAACTCGGGTGGGTTCATTTGGAGAAAATCTCTCACCCTTATCGCCACTACATTCCCATTCTAAGGAATACGAGCCATTGCTTGCTGATTAATCTGGGCAGTCATGGCCTGTGCCAACATATTAAGAGTTTCCTAGAACTCGGCATGGGTAACATGGTCGTCCAACGGGTTCGTCGGGGTTGGTGGTACCTGCTGTTGGTCATTATCATTTCTTCTTCCATTTTCCCGACTGGGAGGCATTATCTGCGAGCGCGTAAAGCATGAGTCAGGGAAGTAACTATTTAGAGCTTCATACTCTACGCATGATAAGAATCATGAAGAAAAGGAAACATTCCTAAAATGTCTCGTAGCCTCCTCATCATAAGTGTAGCGCGCTTCACAACTATGACGAAGACTCTACTTAATGCAGCTCTCAGACACCCTAGAACATTCTATGCCTTTGCTCTGATACCAAATATGTCACGACCCGAGTTTACATCCTAGCCGTAACACGAGACAAGAAATCCCGAAAGGCTCCAAGTCAACCCATGGCAGGATCATAGCATATCACTTAACAATAGAAACAACTATCAGAATAAATGAGCGGAAGCTAACTGCAAGATTCAAATACAGAACCATAAGAACAATTGTAACAATGTTTCGATACAACGTTGAATCTATCTAGACAAGTCTAAAAGCCTTCTACTAAACTGATGAGTTGCTGGGATAAGCCCCCAGCTAACGCCTAAAATCTGAAAACTGAAACATAAAGAAAACATAAACACAAATCACGTCCTCAGGAGATGAGGACTCACCACTAGTAGCTGAGAGGGAATGAAGCATATCTAACCACGAGGCTGAGTCTAGGGACCTGAATCTATATCATGAAATGATATAGCACAAAAGGCGTGTGGTCAGTACTTAGCATGTACTGAGCATGTGGGATAACATAAATAATTAAATATACAAATATATGATAAGGAAATAACAAAGTACATCGACATAACTGATTTAACATGCAACAATCCTCTTGTGAGCCACACACACACACACACACACACACACACANATATATATATGAAACTTTTCTTTGGATATCATATTATGACACATCATCGAGCTCATGCATAAGGGTCAAGTTCTAAACGTTTAATAAGAGCTAAATCTGAAACTAGCATCACACACTGTACTAGATCACTATTGGTAACTGAGTCTGCTTCTCATTATATTAAATCAATTATAATCTGAAATCTGAATCATACGAAACTGATTCATGCTGATAACATAACTAAGGGAGTCATTCTCTACTATGGAGAGTCCCGGCTAAACTAAGGGAGTCATTCTCTACTAGCGAGAAACCCAACTAAACTAGGGAGTCACTCTCCACTATGGAGGAGCCCGACTGAACTAGGGAGTCACTCTCTGCTATGGAGGGTCCCAACTGAACTAGGGAGTCACTCTCTACTATGGAGGATCCCCAGCTGACCAAGGAAAACATTCTCGGCTATGGAGAGTCCCTTGCTGACTAGAACATGACGAGTACTAATCTGACATTATATATTTGTCCTACGCTACTACAACTAGTCAGAAGCACAAACCTACACTGCTTTCATCATACAACATTCTTTTCAAAAGGATTAGTGCTACTTTCTCATAGCAACAAGCCCAACATTCAAAAATATCATTCTTATGCTTTTATCATCATAATTCATATCGTCATGTAGCCATATCAAAATTTCTTCGAACGTCTTACATTATTGAGCATCTATAGATTCACATCATGCATTATACTTCCACAATATTTGAGTTCCGGATTCATAACATTCGACATGTATCATAGAGTCATTCATGATACGTAGGTCCAATTCGTACCTTAACATGCATATATTTGTTCTTATATTCTAGATTTAGTTAAACTCATATACTTAACTCATAACTTAAACATTTACAATGAGATCATGGGAGAAGCATCAATTTTCATTTCATAATTACTCTAATTCATGAGAAGGATGCATTAATTAGGCCATTATCATAGATTTACATTATACCCAACCAGTTCCATTAAAAACATAATGAAAACACATATTCTATTTCAATTGGTCAAGCCCATAAACCCTAATTTCATCTTAATATATTTATCAAATGACATATTTGAGTTCTTAAGGGAAATCATACAGTCTTCATATATTTTAAACCATGGATACAATGTATTGCTATAATCAAGTGCACAATAATAAGGTCCCATTCAAAGTTCAAGCCATTTCATGAATTACATTCTATAATCATGTATTTTTCATCATCTAACACATAATTCAAGGTAACCCAATTATTCTATAATCATAATTAACTCATAATCATAGTGGATCTTAGAATTTAAAGAAAATATGGAAGAAATCACCCATGAAACAAAACCCTAGGTCATGCTTTACTAGAATAGTTGAAATTGGGTTTTCGTTAAAACGTTTGGGGCAAAAGGATGGAATAATATTCTCGTTGAAAACCCACATACCTTCTTCGAGGAATTTCCCACTTGAACTTGACCTTGAAGTCTTTGAGTAATCCCTTGAAGAATCCTTGAACCTTGAGAGAGATGAGGAAGAAGGGTTTGAGAGTTATTTGATGAAGAATGATGGATTAGGCTAGTTACCCCATTAAATACGTCTCATACCATGCTCAAACTATGTAGTTTAGGAGTTAGAAGCATAGAATTTTATGAAAACACCCCATGATAAACACAGGGAAAATCTTCCTGCCAGACCCCATGAGGCACTCCACGAGTCTTGGGGTAGGGAACGACTAAGTCGTGGAGTGCACTTGTTAAGATCTCTTTTTCTGCTCTTCCCTCCCCACGGGTAACTTGACAAGTCACCGGTCCACGACAACTCATCCCTCCTTCCATGATCTCCACTGGTTCAAAACCACACTAGAAATTCCCATCTTCACCTAATGGCTGACCTAATGAGTCGTGGGGTTACCTAACAACTTGTTGGGTCTTCCTTGGCCACTTCACCAGATTACCCTCTTGACTGCTCCCCACGGGTCTGACCACGACTCGTGGGGTCACTTAACGAGTCATCCCCCGACTCGTTCTGTGACAAAATTTCCACCTTCTGTCTGAATTCTTTATTTAAGCCTAGAATCTGATCTTAGAAACATTCGAGGTATTACAGGAATAGATATAGGCTGCGTGTCGGGAAGAAGGTCAATACCAAGGTCAATCTCCCGCTCAGGAGGAACACCTGGCAAATCATCAGGAAAGACCTCTGGATACTCATATACTACTAAAACTGACTGGATAGTCGGGGTTTCAAACTCAACATCCTTAACCCTAACTAGATGGTACACACAACCCTTAGAAATAATCTTCCTGGCCTTAAGGTAGGAAATGAAACAACCTATAGGCACAGCTGAACTTCCCTTCATTCTAATACTGGCTCACCCAGAAATTTGAACTCTACTGCCCAGGTTCTACAGTTAACTGAAGAATAGCATGAAAATAGCCAATCCATGCCGAGAATAACATCAAAATCAATCATATCTAACTCTATCAAATATGTTGAGGTGACCTTCTTAAGGACTGAGACAGGGCAACATCTATACACCCGTCTAGCTATAACTAAGTCACCTATTGGAGCAAAAACTAAGAAGGGTTCTGACAAGACTTTGGGACTGACTCCGAAGCTACTGGCCACATAAGGTGTCATGAAAGACAAAGTAGCCCCCAGATCTAACAAAGAATAAACATCAATATGAAAAACTCGTAACATACTAGTGACCACATCCGGGGAGACCTCCTGCTCCTGACAGGATGCTAAAGCATAGAATCTATTCTGGCGTTGACTGCTAGCTATGCTAGTAGATGCTCCCTGATGTGCTGATTGTACGGGAGGGGCTGCTGAACTAGAAGCTTGCCTCAGCCCCCAACCTGATCTTGTCTCACTGTTGGAAAATCTCTAAGCATATGTCCAAGCTACCCACACCCAAAACAAGCACCTGAACCTGCCAAGAACTAGTCTGTGTGCCCCCAACCACATCTGCATTAAGCTGGGATGCTAGAATCTGCGGGTCTTTTTCTCTGACCCCTTGAGCCTGATGTTCTCCCTCTCTGATTATGTCTAGTCCTGGATGGAATACTCAATGCCGAAGATTCTAGGGCTGATGATCTCTGGTGAGTCTATTGTCGGTGCCCACCACCGAACCTCAGCTGAGAGAATTTGTGGTCATCGGTCCTGGCCCTCTAGCCTCCCTCTCTCGAATGCGTTGCTTCCATCTGCTGGGCGTACAATACTATATGAGGAAAGTCCATATCCTAATAAAGCCTGGCAGTCCTGAAATCTTTGTCCACATAGCCCGCCATGCCATGAACATATCGGCTCACCCGCGCCCTTTGATCAACCACTAACTGTAGGGCATATTTTGACAAGTGAGTGAACTCAAGAGCACACTCTTGCACCGTCATCCTTCCTTGCTTTATATTTACGATTTCAGCTGCCTTTAGCTCCCTCATCTCATGAGGGAAGAACCAGTCTTGAAATGCGACATGGAACTCTTCCCAAGGGACAGGACCTGCTCCGGCAACCCTGCTATCCTTCCATTGGTGAAACCAGATATGCGCGACCCCTTTCAACTGGTAAGAGGTCAACTCTGCGCACTCAACTCATTCACCCCCATGACTTGGGTGATCTGTACAATCTCATCTATGAACTCATACGGGTCCTCATCTACCTTGGACCTAAGGAACTCCGGCGGGTTCATTCTCAAGAAGACTCTAACTCGAGTTGTCACTGTGTTGCCATTCTGCGGAACATGCGCAACAGCCTGCTGGTTGACCTAAGTTGTAAAGGCCTGCGCAAGAATCTGAATTGTGGCCTGGAACACCACGTGAGTGACTAGCTCCAGTGCCTGGTGCTCCAAAACTGGTGGGGCTTGCTGGTGCCTATTACCATTTCCATCCTCGTGGCCTTCACCATTCCCATTTCTTCTACCGTTCATTCTTCGAGGAGCCATGATTCTACAATCACGAATAGCAACAATTATAAGGATAGAAAGACTTTTCATCGCATGACATAGATCATGAAAGCAAGGAACATCTTTCTAAATGTATCATAGCCTCTTCGTCATAAGTTTGTTGTGCTTCACACCCATGAAAAGGCTCTACTTAACGCAGCTTTCAGACACCCTAAGAAACTTCAAACCTATTGCTTTGATACCAAGTTTGTCCCGACCCGAATGGAGGCCTGAATTGTAACACGGGGCAAGGAGCCCTGAGAGACCCCAAGTCGACCCATGGCATAAGCATACATCTAACTTAATTAGGAAGCTGAATAATCACAATATAATCATAACAGAAGTCTAACTTGAACATAACATCAGAATATGAAATCTGAAGTTGAGTACATACATGTGTCTGAAAAGCCTCTAAATCTGACGAGCTGATGGGACAAGACCTCAACTAGCTCAAACAACTAAAACTGAAATACACAAAAGAAATCTGAGTACTCTAGTCCTCGGGAGATGAGGACTCACCCACAATATGAATGCCAACTCTGATACACTGACTACGAGCGGGGCTAAACCTGAGAGTCGGGTCCTATATCATGAAATGATACAGCATAGAGTATGCAATCAGTACGTGGAATATGAGTAAAACATAAAGATTAACAATATGAGAGTAGGGCTTGCATGCATTCTTTCTGAAATCATGATCTCTTCATAACATGATATAACATAACTTCATAACATCATAACTGAATCGATAGACTCAAAGTTGAATTCTGACATTTATAAGTGAAGCTAAACATTGAGTCAAACCTGCTTTAGAATATGCATTTACATAAATGTCATAAGTAATGAATATGCATATCTAGAATCATGAGGAAAAATGGGAGACTCGTCTTTTAACCGACATACCATGATAGAGCTTACATGGTCCCAACTATCACACTCAAGTGGGTAGAGCCGTCCAAAGCCTTGTCAGGTCTAGGGACGATACATGATATCGATATCAAGTTTAAGGCCCAACTGGGTAGTGGAAGCTCGCAAGGGAGGTCTCAAAGTCATAATGTATAAACCTACATTGGCACGTAGTTCTGAGGCACAGGGTGATCGACACTTAGCCTGCTCAGTGCTAGACACCACTCCCAAAATATGCATATGCTCTATTTCTCTTTATAACAAAGCTCAACATCATCTATTGACAAAGCTCAATGATCAAATACATCTCAAATATGAAATTAGGCATATGAGAAGCTTTAGCTCAAGACATACCACAAGCTGAGAACATAGTTAGGAGTCTTCGCTCCAAATCCATGTGGTAAGCTATACATAGAGAACTTTAACTCAAACATACCACGAGATGAAAATGTAACTGGGATTCTTCGCTCCAAACCAATGTGGTAAGCTTAATTTGAGAAAATAATCATTTATATTTAACATGTGGGCATAGCCCAAAGCTATATTATACGTAAAAATACTCAGTTCTCATTGAAATCATAATTGTAAACATGGGTAGCTTTAAATCAGGCTTTTCATCATAATATCTCATCATCATCATATATTCATCACAAATCTCATCTTTCGTGAACATCTCATCCATGGGCTTTTAATTCATTAGGCTACAATCATGATTTTAAATTGAAAACATTACAGAATTTTCCCAAGCTTCATAATTCAATAGTAGAATCATAATCAAATCATACCCATGTACAAAAATAGAAGATTCATGCAATCGGGTTAAAACCCCATAGATTAGACATAGAATTTCATACTTCAGAGAGGGATTGTGCATGGGTATGAAAGGAATCACCCATTCATAACCTTACATTCCTTTTGGGAGCTGATTCTTACTCTCCTTTGAATGCCCAAAAGGAATTTGAAAGAATTTGAAGATCACAAGCTTGATCACCCTCTGAATTCTCTTCTACTTTGCATGCATGGATTAATAATGTCTAAAATGAACTTAACCCATTTAAAATTCACTATTCATAACCCAAAACGTTGTAGTTTAGGCCCTAGGAACTTAGGATTCACGAAAAAGCCCTTACTAAATTCGCAGAAAATAACTGCTAGGTGGCCCTAACGGGTGACCTAACGACTCGTTATGGGTGTCACCATCCATGATGTACACTGCCTTGCCTCATCAAATTTTACTCCAGGCTTGCTAACAAATCACCCCACGACTCGTGGGGACTGACCGTCAAGTCTACTGCCCTTATTCTTTCCTTTTCCTAATTCCCTCCCCCATGGCTGACCCAACGACTCGTGGGTCCTAACCACGAGTCATGGTCTTGCCCGTGGGGTCTCATTTCTTCCCGTCTTCTCACCAAATACCTGAGACTTCCCCACGAGTCACATCACAACTAGTGGGTAGTCCTCATGAGTCTCCTCACGACTTGTTCTGAGTCTGCTGCAAAATTTCAACTCTTTCTCCATTTCAACTCCTGGGTATGATCTTTGGGCTTCGAAGGTATAACACAACTGTACACAACAACTAGTTGGGTCCAACAATGAGTCATTGTGTCACCAGTCATCAACCTCTCCAGGTTTCCTCTTGCAGAGGCCACAAGGGGAACCAACGACCCGTTGGTTCATCCAATGAGTCGTGGTGACCCCCGTTGCCCGATTCAATGTTTTCTAGTCGCAGGCAGTGGGACCAATGAGAGGTTTCATGGTTGAAACCAACGACTTGTTGAATGACCCATTGGGACCCTGTTGGTCGGTTTTCAGATTTAATTTCCAGGGTTATTTTTATAATTTTCTAACCACCCAGACTCTAAACTACGTCATTTAAATTTTAAATTTAAGGGGATTTAGAGGGATTTAATGGTTCTTATCCCTCATTCCCCACTCAGACCTTTAGAAAGCATCATAAAATTTCTCTCGTGAGCTCTCAGAGCAAGAGGGCAGCCCACTTCTCCTCGAATTCTCAAGGAATTTCTTCGAATTTCTTTATTAGGTATGTGGAAATTCAACAAGGGAATATTTATTCCCTTATATAATTTCTTCTCTATCAGTTTGTAATACCCTAGAAGCCTAAATATCGGACCCGGGAGTTGAAACGAGAAAAAATGTAAATTTGTTGTTGAAGACTCAGAACGAGTCGTGGGATGACTCATGAGGACAGTCAATGAGTTGTCAGGTGACTCATGGGGAGGCCAGTGATGAGCAGGGGAATTTTGAAGATAAGGGTCCCCACAGGCATGGCAATGACTCGTGGCCAGACCCCACGACTCATCAAGCCAGCCGTGGGGTAAGGTAGAAGGAAGGAAAAAGAATTGAGGCAGTGAACCTAACGAAAGCTGACCACAACTTGTTGGTTCAAGTAACTAGTCATTGTGTCAGTCGTTGTGAGCCCGAAAAATCAGGCAGGCAGTGCACTTAACGAGCAGCATGATGAGTCATCTCCCCCAATGAAGAATCGTTAGGTCGTCCGTTAGGACCACCTGACAGTTGTTTTCTGTGAATTAGTAAGGGCCTTCTTATAATTCCTAAATATCCTAAAGCCTAAACTACGTCATTTTAGCTTATGAAAGGTGGGTTGTTTTAGAGGGATAATCTATTCTAAGTCCTCATTCATGCATGAAAGAGTATAGAGAAGTGTTCAAGGGTGATTCAAGGCTCCCCTCTTCAAAATCCTTCCAATTCCTTCTTCGGCATTCAAGGGATGTTAAGAATCAGTTGTTTCCAGGTACATAAGGCTATCAATGGGTGTTTCCTTTCACACCCATTCCCATTCTCTATGATTTCATGAAAATTCTATCAAAAAAATTTATGGGGTTTTGAAGTAGATTTATATAAAAATCTATTGATTGTTAATGGGCTTTGTGATTTTAGAATCTTATCATATTCTATGGGTTTTTGGTCATCTTTTATGATTTAAACTATTTATAATGTTATTGATTTTGATTTCTATGGAACTAAGCCTAATTATGCATGACCCATGATGAATTGATTTATGATCTACTTTTCCATTTATGATAGTTACAAGACCAACATGAATTATGATTTAAATTATGGATTTAATCAATTTCCCATCATGATTTCATGAATTTCAAGTTATATGAATGATCTATAAGTATGTATGAACCTTATGATTTATGACTTATGTTTTGGCCGACTCACGGGCCTTGTTTTATGGCTAGTTCACGTATGTACAGGTATTTTTATGATTAACATTATTTAGCTAGCCCATGAATTCATACATGTTATACTATGAGCACTATATATGTTTTGGGAGTTGTATCGAACACCGAGTAGGTTTGAGGCTCAGGTTAAGCCCCGGATCTCATAAACTACGTGCCATCGTGGGTATGTTGGGACCTCCTTTGTGACTGTCCCTGGATAAATGGCCCTTTTCATGGTGAAATTACGCCCTTCATGGTTCTACCCTTGGCAAGGTACGGCTCTCAGGCTCACCCTCCTCAGTAGCTCTTCAGAGCTCGCTATCAGCTTATTTGGTGAGTCCTCATGTTTCAAGGGCCATATTTTCAGACTCTATTATTCTCTTTCCCTTTTAGTATTTTAGGGTTAGTTGGGGTATTATCCCTTCAACCCGTCTTTCATGATTAGAGGCTTTTCATACTATCAACTGTATTCAGCCGTCATGTATGGATCATGTATTGTCTTTTCTCCATTATTATGTCATGAATTATTTTCCTTATGTTTAGTTCTTCCACTTATGTGAATGAATTAGATGTATGCTCACGTCATGGGTCGACTTGGGATCTCTCGGGGCTCCTTGTCCCGTGTCTATGATCTGGGTGTACGTTCGGGTCGTGACAAACTTGGTATCAGAGCCATAGATTTGAAGTGTCCTAAGGTGTCTGAAAGCTGCATTGAGTAGAGTCTTTCTAAGGTGCCACACTTATGACGAAGAGGCTACAAAACATTTAGGAAATATTCCCTTCTTTCATGATCTATGTCGTGCGATGAAAGTCCTTTACCCTACTAATTCATGCTATTTGCATTTGTAGAATCATGCCTCCACACTGAATGAACGCCAAAATAAATGGTAACGGCAATGATCATGAGGGTGCCAATGGTGATGAGCATCAGCCAGCCCCACCTGTTCACGAGGAGCGCGCACCGGAGCCAGCTTCCCACGTTGAGTTTAGGGCAGCGATTAAGATGCTGGCACAGGCCATGGCTGCCCAAGTTCATAATCAAACAGTGGCGTATTATCCTTAGAATATAAATGCGGCGGCAGCTAGGGTAAGGGATTTGTTGAGAATGAGCCCTCCTGAGTTCACAGGATCGAAGGTGGACGACGATCCACACGATTTTATTGAGGAGATTCTAAAGATCACCCAGGTTATGGGTGTGAACCATGGGGAGTGTGTTGACTTGACCTCCTATCAGGTAAAGGGGATGGCTCACATATAGTTCAAGCAATGGATAGATGCAAGGGCAGTGGGTGCAAGCCCGATAGGTTGGGAAGAGTTCCACGCTGCATTTTTGTACAGGTTTTTCCCTTGGGAGATGAGAGAGCTCAAGCCGTCCGAGTTTGTTAATTTGAAACAGGGTAACATGTCTGTTCAGGAGTACGCATTGGAGTTCACACGATTATCCAAGTATGCTCTAGAGTTGGTGGCGGACCAGAGGGCTTGGGTAAGTCGTTTTGTGCATGGGATGGCAAATTATTTGGACAAGGACTGCAGGATCGCCATGCTACATCAGGATACAACTTTCCCCGCATTGTGTTGCATGAACAACAGATGGAGTCGGTCTACCAGAGGCAGAGGGAGGCCAAGAGGGCCAGGACCGATAGCTATGGGACTTCTCAGATCTGGTCAAGGTGTGGACAATGTCAGTAGTCCCAGCACAGGTCCATCGCTCCAGCTCCATCATCGGTCAGCACGCCATCTAGATTCAGAGGAGATCATAGGAGTAGAGCTTCAGAGTCGAGAAGATAGGTTAGCATGCAGGTGGAGCGCACTTTTCCATTTTGTGCGAGGTGTGGCAAGAATCACCCCAGAGGTGCTTAGTTGGCTTGGATACTTTTTTCGGGTGTGGCAAAATTTGACACATACTTAAGGATTTCCCCTCAGTCAGATCAGGGGTCGATAGAGCCCGTGTGACAGCATCTAGTTCTGCTGCTCTAGCAGCACATCCCCCTTAGTAGAGTGCCTCTACTAGTTCAGCAGGCAGTCAACGCCAAAATAGGTTTTATGCTTTAGTGCCCCGCCAGGAGCAGGAGGCTTCACCAGATGTGGTCACTGGTATGTTGCATGTCTTCCATATTGATGCTTATGCCTTGTTAGATCCAGGAGCTACTTTGTCTTTTGTGACCCCTTATATTTCTAGTAGTTTTGGAGTTAGCCCTGAAATCTTGTTAGAACCGTTCTCAGTCTCTACTCTAGTCGGTGATTCAATTGTAGTTAGGTGGGTGTATAGAGGTTTCCCCATTATAGTATAGCATAAGGTTGATCGCTCCCGCAAGTGTATGGGTCGTACAAGTAATATAGTGGCCCTTTTTAAGAGCCGGATGTCGAACCCACAGGGACTGGACCAATTCAGCTAACTATCAAGTTC
>JACEIK010009041.1:0-55915 GCA_018107945.1 Datura stramonium
ATATAATATCATAAAATTATTTGAATATTTAACAAAAAATAATCTATTAATAACTGAAAAATTGTAATACCTCAAAAATCCTAAGATAAAACTCGGGAGTTGAAACGGAGAAAATTGAATTTTCTGCACCAGGTCACAGGACGAGTCATCCCATGACTCATGGGTTGCACCACGAGTTGTGGAGTGACTCATGGGGAGGGGGTTCATTCTTGGTTGAAATTTTAGTTTCGGGGTGACCATGAGTCATGGTCAGCACCACAACTCATTATGTCAACCATGGCCAAGAGATGCTTGAAAGATGAGAAGTTCCGACAGTGGTGGTAATGGATTGGTCACCACGAGTCGTTGGGTACATCACGAGTCATGGTGACCCTCTGATGAAAATGCCAGTGTTGATCACGATAGGCAGGTGATGAGTCGTCCCCTAGACCATGATTCGTCTAGTCCCTCGTTAAGACTGGCAGTGTGTATTTCCTTGCAAATTTATTAAGGGTTTTTCATAATTTTTAAATTTCTAAGGCCCATACTCGTCGTTTTAAGTTTAGTTAGGATTTTTTTAAAGAGGGTTTAGCTCATTCTAAATCACTCCTCCATGCATGCAAGACAAGAAGGTTCTTAGGGGTGATCAAGAGCTAAAATTCATCAATTTTCCTTCAATTTCCTTTAGGTATTCAAGGAAGAGTAGCAAATCAACTCACCAAGGTATGTGGGGCTATGAATGAGAGTTCCTTGTTGATATATAACAAGGGTTTTATTGAAGAACAAGAAAAGAAAGAATCAAAAAGGCTAAGCGAGGGTGAATACGATTGAATGCAATTATGCAGAATGAGGAAGGTGCCTATATATAGGCATAAACTAAATCTAATTCTCATAGGACTATGATTACCTAAAATCCTAATGCCCATGGACTACCTAAAATCTAATGCTCATAGGACTAGGATTACCTAAAATCCTAATGTCCATAGGACTACCTAAAACCCTAAGGCCCATCTACTAACAATTATATGGGCTAACATTCCCCCTCAAACTCTGTACTGACGTGTAAACGTGAGAGTTTGTCACACAAACGAGCGAGGCGTCGGCGGGCGCGTAAGGTCGATATCTGCAAAGGCGATGGAACAAAAAGGAAGCGATATGGTCAGGAAGCTGGAGATGATGACGAGTGAAGTGACAATCAATCTCAAGTGTGCTTAGATCCGCTCATGGAAAACGAGTTCTTTGCAATTTGCATCGCACTCTTGTTATCACAATGTAGAGGAGTAGGTCGAGAAATGTGAACGCCAGCGTAACCAAACAGAACCAAAACACAAGGCGTCACCGAATGCATCGTATCGATGCGTGCCCTTGATTTCCCCAGAAAACACAATCCAAATTCCCAATACCTTGTTTCACCTCCACACAAGTACCAAATCCCACAATCGAATTCCAACAAAACAAAACAACGATAAGAACAAAATACCCTAATCAAAATCAAATTAGCAAACCAACAACAGTCAAATCAAACCAAACCAGCAACGCCTTCCAAAACAAAAACAAGCCAAACCAACAACGGGCGTCCAAATCAAACCAAACCAGCAACGAAGCGATCATACAGCGCCGTCCAAATCAAACCAAACCAACGCAGCGATCATATGCGCCGTCAAAGCAAACCAAACCAACAACGGCGATCATACAACGTAGTCCAAAGCAAACCAAACCAACAACACAATCATACAACGTAGTCCAAAGCAAACCAAACCAACAACACAATCATACAACGCGAGTCAAAATCAAGCCAACAACGAATTTAGCGGAAGCATCAAGCACAAAAGAGGAGAACATCAACTCGGAGAAAAAAAAAAAAAAAAAATTCGGGGCTTCGGAACTAAACGGGCGCGCGCCGTACCCGAATCGATTTATTTTGGTACACGTCTGTGTTGATATATAGCAAGGGTTTTATTGAAGAACGAAAAGAAAGAATCAAAAGGCTAGCGAGAATTGAATACAATTGAATGCAATTATCTAGAATGAGGAAGGAGTACTATATAGGCATAAACTAAAATCCTAATTCTCATAGGACTATGATTACCTAAAATCCTAATGCTTGTAGGACTACCTAAACTCCTAATGTCCATAGGACTACCTAAAACCCTAAGGCCCATCTACTAACAATTATATGGGCTAACATTCCCTTTCACTCTCATGCCCTAAACTCTTCCCAAATTTCATGGATTTCAATTATAGAATTCAAGTTTCATGATCTTATGGAGTTTTTCCAATTCTTGTGAAATTCTCTATGATCTATCGATGGAGCCGATCTCTTTTATGTATTAAATCATGTTTTATGATCTATGGGAAAAATTTCTCAACTATTTTGATTATTAAATTACATTTTTAAATTTTAATTAAAATTATGCTCAATTATGTATGTTCTTATGAAAAGTTAAGTTATGATTTCATTACGATCTTGATCTAAATTAGCCCAATTATGATTTATTCCTTGTGATATGATTTCTCTCAAATACCTATCATGGATTTATGGAATATCAAATATATACATATTTTTACAAGTATGCATGAATTTCACTGATTACAGTCGACTCACGGGCCTTATTTCATGGCTAGTTCCGTATTTCAAGCATGGTTATGTTTATTATGATTTAACTTAGTCCATGAATCTCATATATATTTTCACTATTATCATATGAGAACTATATATGTTTTGGAAGTAGACTTTAACTTAGGAAGTAGACCCTAGGTCCAAGCATACCACAGGAGTCTCGAAGCTACGGCGCCAACATAGCCATGATGGGACCTCCCTTGAGAGTTTGTCTCTTTTCTAGAATGGGCCTTTCATAGTGATACGTCTCTTTTCATGGTGTACTCTAGTTGGCAAGGTATGAACACCCTCTCGACTAGGGGTTTACGGTCGGGCTCCATAAATGGTCATATGGGGTAAGTCGGTTATAAGAATCTCCTATTGTTCCTCATGATTTATGCATGGTTATGTTTATGTTACTTTGGCTCAAGTCAAGTTTAATGAAGCTTTTCTCCTATTATTATGATTATGATTGATTTATGAATGTTTTGAAAACCTTGAGCCCTTATATTATATTATGATATTTATGTTATGATCATGTTGTCCTACTCCTACGAACTCTTGTAACATTTTAACTATTTATTTTACTTACCTTACAAACTCGGTACATTCCAAGTATTAATCACATACTCTATGTTGTATTGTTCATAATCTGGTCAGGGATCGATCTCGTTGCATCATTAGTCCTTCTTCCCTCTAGGATCTGTCCAACTAGCATTGGTGAGTCCTCATCCTTCGAGGACATTCGGTATGCGTAGTTGTTATGTTTCTTTTAGTTTCATACTTAGTCGAGTTAATTGGGGATGTTGTCCAATTAACCCATTAGATATGTTAAAGGCTTTCCAGACATTATGTAGAAATCGGCTTATCATGTATGATTCTATTCTAACTTGATTTATATGCGAGACTTTTCGTTGTATGTATGTTGAACTTCCTCTTTATTATGTTGAGATTAGATGTAATGTTCATGTCATGTGCGTCGACTTGGACCATCTTGGGGTTTCTTGTCTGTGTCTCGATCTGAGCCCTACCTCGGGTCGTGACAAAAATGAATGACATGCAACGTGAAATAACAAGTCAATACCATTAAAAGCAAATAAATTAGAAAGCGAAAATATAACATAAATTCAAAAAAGAAATTAAGAAAAAAATTAGCATTAATACTCTTGCAAATTCAACATAACTCAAATAAATTCCGATATAACCAAGTACATATAATTCAAAAGAAAATGAACGCATAAGTCTATGACATCATTCAACAATAAAATTCTAATTTAATTCAAAAACTAGAATATAATGCATTTATGTTAGATAAAAAAATAAAATAAATAAGAAATAAAGAATGCGAGCAATTACATGAAATCACAAGAAGGGATGAGGCGAAGAAAAATAAAGTAATAATATAAAATAAAAATATTTAAAAAGGGTCATTTTTCAACAATATAAAAAATATAAAAAAATTTTTTATTTTTTTAAATTATTGATTAAAATTAAAATAAAAACAAAGAAATTGAAACGGCTTTAATAACCTTTGAAGTGTAATTACGCTGCCGTTTCACCTTCCAAGAGGCGCACACTTTCGTGTTGAGCATTGTCAGAGTGAGTGGCGGCGCCTACCAAGCAAAGCTTTCTTGAAGAGCAAGAGCTTGGTTCCTTTCGGCGCCCGTGGAAAGTACATATTACTCATTCCAATTACATAAAATTCCTATTAATGTAATTACCTAGCAAAAAAATAAATCAAATTATATATTTGCATTTAATTACACTTAAATCCAATTCGACTCTAAACGAATAATAACGACTGAAATTCCAAAGTGAGAGGGTCAACGGCTAAAACAAATTGTTACAGATAAATTTGACTCTTTTTCATAGAGTTTAATTAGGGGGCTTGAAGTCAATTACACATTAATTAGTAGTTTGTTTGTGTATATTTTAAACATGAATACTGTGAGCTATTTTAAATAACTTTTTATGTTTTAATTGCATTAATCTTAGCCTTATCTTTATAAATTGTTCTCCATTTTTTTGTTTTAATTTTCATTTTTACACTTTTTCAAGTGAAACTGTGACACTAAAATAATAGCTTAAATCTAATTAATTTTATCTTGAAAAGATGATATTTCTAGATGATTTTAAAGTTTAGTTCATAAAAATACAATGTGAAAAAATATGATACGAAGATATTGATTATATGACGTTTTTGAATGCTAATTAATGATTGATAATAAATATGTAGCAATAGTGAAATAATTGAAATGAAGTAAGAATTCAAACATTTCTTAAATGAAAATTATTCACTCGAATCAAATCCATAAGTAGCTGAAAGTAATTTTTTTCTTATAAATTAAAAATATTTTAAGAAAATGCATTTAAATAACTACAACAACATTTTCGGTGTGGTCTAAGTAGGGTTTGGGAGAGATGGTGCATCTGAACCTTACCACTACCCGGTAGAAGAGGTTGTTTAGATAGACCTTCAACTCGGGGATAAACTAACATATCAAAGCAATCGAGAAAAAGGAAGCGGGTGAAATAAAGTATATTGTCAAACATTAACTAATGCAAAAATAGAGACACGATTAATCAAGAGTTTAAGGGCAAGACACTACGAGATACAAGTAATATGACTCCTAGTATGGACATATTAGATAAGCAATACTCTACTCTCTACTAACTTATTATCTAGATATGTGTCCTCAGCAACCCTTATCTAAATAGCACTAAATATTGTAAATGATTTTCATCAAGAAAATATTTTCCTCCTACTAAATCCCGAAAGGAAAAAAAGTGAATAAAGTACACTTATTTGACTCAAAAAATATAAACAAAAGACCAAATAAAATCATTAATATGGTCAACATAAAATGAGTATACTAGCAAGGAGAGGATACTGTATAGAAAAGATTCAAAGGGAGACATCACTCCAATGTAGAGCTCTAGTAAAAAAGAAACTATTGAAGAGTTAAGTGATTCAGTATAAATTTAATTTTTATCTCCTTGAAATTATTTATTTTGAAGAAATAATTCTCAAGTTAATCTCTTGAAGGAATAGATAATCAATTGACAGCTCTTTATTTTTAGTATGGCAAAAGTTTGTGTGATGTTGATTGATCACGAAAAAGAGTTTGTTGCTGAGGCGATTAATTTAACTGCGAGTCTTATGAATGTAAAGGTAAAAATGAAAATCTCCAAAATAATACATAGATCTAAATTTTGGGTGATAATCTTATTTATTATGAAATTTAATTGATGGATACTTGTTATCTCATTTTATTTTAACATCAATCTCTTTTTACATTCCATTAATATCGTAAATCTTGGATTTCTTTCTTATTTGTCATAACGCTTTTTCTATATTTATTTTATGTTATTTTACTAGTTAATAATTATCTCTTATTGTATTTCTCGCTATAAGCTTGACACACACTCAATTAGCTTTCCTCAAGGAATATACATATTTTTTTAAAGTGGTTTATGTTGAATTTTTGTAAGTTTCAATTTTATTTGATATCTTGCAGAAGGAAAATAACTTGTGTTAATTATTTTATTTAATTTAATAACCCTTATATATGCGTTTACACTTGATCTTTTGTGAAAAAAAGAAAAATTATTCTTGATTAATTGACCTACATATGATAATAGATTGGGAGGAGAGTATAAATTGAATCCCTCACAAATGAATTTTTAAAGGTATGAAACTTTTGAGACTTTGATTTTTTACAAATTTTTCATAATTTGAAGTTAAAAAATATTTGGATAGTAAAAGGCACAATATTAGGACGATGAAAAGGAAAGCAAACGGAGAAAGAGAAAGAAAGGGAAAGGGAAAAGAAAGGAATTAATAAGAACCATTTGACTATTGTATTATTTTTGACCTTGAGATAAATTTTTTTTATGTTTAATAGAATTTAGTTATTTTCTCAGAATCGTCTTGAATTTTTATAAAATATTTTATTGTTCAAAAAGCAAATTAGAATCTACTTTAAATGGTGTTAAATTTTTTTTTTTGGTTCAACTTTAGCTAGTTTATTCAATCACTTTCTATATTATTTGTTTATGGACAGCCCGAATAGTACAAAATACTTTAATAAAAGTAGTAAAAACTACTATATTATCTTGCAAAAGCTAGTATAAATTGAAATTTTGTTGAGTGATCTCTCAATTCCCCCCCAAATATGAGAACAAAACGGGAAGAAATTCTCTTTTTTTAATCTCTCTAGAATTTGAACCACTAGACCTCGGGGTTATCCAAGCCTACTTCGTGACCTAGGTCGCACCCTTGGAATTTCAGTATTTTTTTGTACTACCTCATTTCAAAATAATATGCTTTAGCCTTTTTAAATTTTATTTTAAAAATTTGAATTTGATTTTTAAAAGTTAAAGTTTAATTTCCAAAATCATTCCCCAATTTTATCCTTATTTAAATAGAGAGTTTACATAATCAAGAAAATATTAAGAAGTTAAACTTTTTTCGAAATTGCAAACGATGTCAATTAAGTCTTTTGGATTGGTTTGATAATGTACGTATCTATCTTCGAGAGGCTACAAGTTATTTGGGAAACTTCTTTTATTTCATTTCTTATCTTGTGTATTGAATGTACAAATTCTAATTTTTATTTTATTCTCTCACACGGATAGTGAGGATCCATTACAGCCGATTGTTAAGATCATTAGGCATATCTATACATGGCGGTATAGAGGACAAAGTAGAGTTAAAGCTCATGCGTCAATATTCACTAGAAGCAGTGTTTAGGCGGCATCTCTTAGGACATAAACTACTTATAATGATGATCCAATTGAGATAATGGAGTTATGTTCAATACATATGTTGATATATAACAAGAGTTTTATTGAAGAACAAGAAAAGAAAGAATCGAGCTAGCGCAAAGTTACATAAGAAGAGAATAGAAAGCCAAATAATCTAGAATGGGAAGGGGTGCCTATATATAGGTATAAGACTACCTAAACCCTAAGGCCGCCACTAACAATTATATGGGCTAACAATAATAATTTAACATTCCCCCTCAAACTCATAATGCGACGAGTAATAAGCATTGAGAGTTTGTCACACAAACAGCAAGGCCAGGCGAGCCTTCATAAAAGGTCGGCAATGCGCAAGGTTGATGGAACAAAGGAAGCGATATGGTCAGTGGAGATGATGACGAGTGAAGTGACAATCAATCTCAGTAATGCTTAATCGCTCATGGAAAACGAGTTCTTTGCAATTTGCATGCGCCATGGCTATCACAATGTAGAGGAGTAGGCAGAAATGTGAACCCGTATTACGCAAGAAGCAGCGTAACCAAACAATCTCACATGTAGTCCTTTGTCCTTATCCACGATACTCGGCCTTCGTGGAAGATCAAAGACAACATCTTGTTTCTGCTCTTCCATGATATCAAAGAATCTCAAGGAACACCTGAAAAGCAGTGGTGGATTTGCGGTCATTCACGATCGCCATCAATCTGACATCTCTAGGCTGTGACACTCGAGAGATGGCGTCGAGGAAACAAGAGGTTACGAAGCTTGGGTGCCGAAGATATCTCAAAATACGAAGAACAGCTCCCCAGTGAGCCCCGAAGTAGGAGCGATAACAAAGCGGCTAACAACGTGAGCTGCATGAGCTATATCCGGGAGAGTAACGGTAAGATACACCAAGCTACCTACAACGGTCAGATAAAAGACTCGGATGCGGTTAACAAAAACCACCATCACTAGGAGAGTAAGTGAATTGGTTTCAAATTAGATGTCTATGAATCTGTTGTCGAGAAAAGGCGCGCGTTTAAACAAGTCGAGATATATGCTTAGTGCGAGAGAGAAGATATCCTTTCTTATTTAGGCCACCTCAATACCCAAAAATAACGTAGGCCCAAGTCCTTCATGAGTATAGATGAGCCAAATCATGCTTCAATGACCCAATACCATCATGATCATCACGATTATAACCATATCATCTACATATAAGGACAAAAGGATTCTCCCTACACTCGTACTTAACAGAGCACTTGTAGAATTATGGTTGCTCGGGGACAAAGCCAAGGAAGTAATCCTGGTGAATTTCTCTCAAACCAAGCACGAAAGGAGCTTGCTTGAGACCATATAGAGTTTTTGGCCAGGCAAACTTCACTCATTGATGTCTCGGTGGAGGGGTCATATACACTTCCTCATAGGAGATACCATTCGAGAAATGCATTCTTGACATCCATTTGAAATATCTTCCACTATCGAACGGATGCAACGACAATCATAGTGCAAACATGCGTCATCTTTGTCATAGGGGCAAAGATGCGCTCATAGTCCATACCATATTTTGTAGTACCCTTTTGCCACAAGTCTAGCCTTGTCGCTCAACGAGACCCATCGAGACCTTTGTTTTTATCTTATACACCCATCGACGGCCAATCGTATGTTTACCGGGTGGGAGAGGTAGCCAAATCCCATGTGTGTGTCGATGAAAGACGATGAGTTCCTCTACCATAACATTCTACAAAAAGTCCAGAGACCACAGCCTCTCTATAGGACTCGGAGTTCGAGACAATTGATGTATGTTTTGTAATAAAGGAAGCAAATGGGGTGAGTAGGCGGGAATAAGAAAAATCGAGGTAGGTTGGTGGACTTACTTTGAGCGAGTAGACCTCCTCGGGAGGTGGTGGATCTCCGGAGTCTCAGGCGGGGCGAGGCTTAGCATCGGGCGGCACATCGGTGGCACGGGCGAATCCAGAAGTGGAGCCTCTGTGTCAATGTCAAATGGATCAATATTGTAGAAGATATATTAGATAACATCATAAGTTGTTGGAATTGAATAGAAAGGAATATGCTCAAAAGGGAATCTTAGTGAAACATATATTTACGGTGACGGGATCATAGCGATAACCTTTTGTTCAACACCATACCCCAAAAACACACATATAGCTGATTTTGGCTCCATTGTTTACCGTTCAACATGAGGACGAAGGACAAAAACAAGTACATCCAAAAACTCGTAATGCGAGTAATCGGCATGTGACCATATAATTTACGAAACGGAGACATCACGAGAATTGATACGGTAAGATACGGTGATCACATATACAACGATTGGGAGGTACTTCTCTCAAAAAGTCACCAGGAACCTCTGAGATAATGCAGGAGCATGTTGTCTCAACAATATGACGGTGTTTCCTTTCGGTAACAGGTGCAGCAAAGATGTCACGCCACAATATGTTGAGTGTATGGTACCATCGGAGGTAAGAAATAGCGAGTAAAATCATTGGAGGTATATTCACCCCCTAAGTCACACACAAAACATTTATCGGCCAAATGTTGCATTTTAACAAGAGGCTCTAAAATTCTTTGTAAATGCCAAGAAGTCGGACCTGGCTTCATAAGATAAACCCGGGTATACCGAGTATAGTCAGCTATGAGCAAACATAATAGTCCAAACCACCCTTAGTGGATCTTGGTGATGATCCCTCATCGGGATGAATAATGTCAAAGGAGCAGCTGAATAAGACATACTTTTATTAAAAGGTAAGGTAGAAAATTTTGCCAGGTTTACAACACTACAATCGAAATATCTGAAGTGTTTAAATGACCCAAAGCACCGGTAGAGGCTAAAACACGTAAACGTGACTTGATACATGTCCCAGCGGGGGTGCAAAGATAAAACTACGACGATAAAGGACTCAAATGAAAGAAGACAAATCGATGCTAGAGGCGGCAGCTGCGACACTTTGAGACTCTCCGGGACATAAGGAGTTCCCCCATCCTACGGCCAATCCCAATCCTTCTAAGTGTGACAGTCTGTACAACACAAACGGGATGAAAAGAATACCCAATGACCGGTCCTACACAGCGGCGGCTTAGAAGCAAGATTAAAAGCAAGTTTAGGAATATAATAGACATCGGACAGAGCAATGTAGTAGTAATAGAATCGACACCCTCGTGGCATAGATGTGCAGCGAACATAACAGTGGTGAAATGGGTGACAGAGAAACCCAAAAGATGGCTTGAGCCAAATGTGACATATGATGGGTAGCACGATCGAGAATCCACAAGGATGGGGGAATACACGATGTCTTGGAAAAGTGGGCCTAAGGCGGATGGCGACATGGCGGTAGGATTGGATGCCTTCATCTGACTGTTCGGGCTGCAGGGATCAACGCCTAGGAGGCACGGTCACTGGAGCTCGGCATCTCTTGCGATGGTGCAACATGACGTGGAGGAGTACCAAGGAGTGTGGGTGTCCATTTAATACATTCTTTGACCAAACTTAGCCTTGTTGATTAACAACGGACCTTGAGCCTTCCAATGATTTTTCTGCATGCAAAATGCACACTCATCAACGCAGCTTTAGGAGATCATCGCGATTGGTGGAAGTACGAGAAGTGAGAACGTTGTGGTACGGGGCGGTCAGGTGAAGCAACAAACCTGGCCAGAGGAGTAGTAGGCTATTGACCCTTTATCAGTGAGACTTGACAGTCTCTTACACTTGGCTCAGTTCATGGAAAAGCTGAATCAAGCGTGGGAGGGAGATGATCGATGAAGGATTGTTCCACGCATTCCTTCAAAATCGAACGTAATGCCATCAAAAATTGAACCAGATTGTTCTTCCCTCTAGCAATATACGGCGCAAAACCTTTCAATTCTGCCTTGCCGAGATTCAGTAGGGGCCAATTGATCCCACAAATCATACATAACAGTATAGAAATCTTGAATGCTCAAAAGCATTGTTGAATGCCACGAAATATCGTATTCTAGTGATAACTCTTAGCAAAATTAGGCCCAGTGTACGGTCTCCAAGTGATCCCGGATTTCTTTTGTTGTGTCATATTTAGCTGTTGCATACCAATTGGCGGGATTCTTGGTTGTTAATCCAAGTGATAACCTTGGAGTTAAAGGTTTCCCATAAATCGCGCCAATGCAAAGTTTCGGCCTTCTCGTCATTGAGTTTGGATTTAGCTTGATAACATAGCCCCACATATTCTTGCCACGAAGAAAATTCTTCACATAACTCCAATACGCATAATTTTTGCCATCTAATTAAGTGTTAATGGATTGGAGAGAATCATCCTTTCCAGCCATATTGACAAAAACAAAGTGAATCTGACAAGATAAGCAACCCCAAACAACGATAAGAATAAAATACTGGTCAAAAATTAAACCAAACCAACAACGCCGTCCAAATCAAACCAAACCAACAACGGCAATCATACAACATTTGTCCAAATCAAACCAAACCAATAACGGATCTAGCGGAAAACGTAGACCCAAGAGAACACATCAATTCGAAAAAAATAGGGGAGGATCGATTTATTTGGCTCGATGCCATGTTGATATATAACAAGGATTTTATTAAAGTACAAGAAAGAAAGAATCAAAAGGCTAAGCGCAAAGTTACATAAGAATAAAGACAATAATCTAGAATGGGGGAAGGGGGTGCTTATATATAGGCATAGACTACCTAAAACTCAGGACCATGTTGCTAACAATTATGGGCTAACAATAATATGGGCTAACAACATACACCACTAGAGGGTATTTCTTAGTCATGTATTATTCCTTCCACATTGGACCTCTCTTCGACTAGTGTTGGGAATCATACTCCACACTATCTTATCCTAGTTTTTTTAGGTTCTAGAGGAACGACTAGTTGCGGTCGAGTTTCCTAAAGTGTGGGTGTGTCATTGCTAGGTATATCTCTCCACATATAGTGACTTACATATTGACCAAGTCCTTGAGGATGGAACCCCCACAATTCAATGAGGATCCAGTGTTAGCTATGGATTTTTGATTGATTTCCATGAGAGATTACATTCCTTGGGAGTGACAGGCACTAATAGAGTGTATTTAACTACTTTCAATTGATTAGGCTAGATAGATAGTGGTTGAGGACCCTTTTTTAGGATAGACTAGTTGAGTCACCTCCAAATACATGGGATCTAGTTTACTCAAGTATTTTTATAGAAGTTAGTCTTGAGCCAAGAGGAATGGAAGAGAAAGAAACCTTGTGGCCTCGAAACGAGCTATAGTGGTACTTATTGCTCGGGTAGGTTTCCCATGGGTTCTATTTTTTTATTCTTTAGGCCTTAAAGGTTATTAGTCCATTTAGATCCTTCTCGATAGATTCTATCTTGTAGGTATCTTTTATACCTATAATACCTAGACATTACAAAAAGTATTTCCCCGTCTCATAAAGCATGAGGAAGCACAGGGTTCTTATGTTCCTTTACTAGAGGTAGAGACCTCCAATACGGTTGTCACATGTATTTTTTTAGTATACTCTTAATGCGCTGCAGTTTTATTTGATTATGAATGCGCTTTCTTTTCATATGTGTCTACATATTTTTCCTTGGATTTGAATATTCTATGTGACTATCTTTCTATGTTTGCACATGTTTCTATGCCCATAGATGATTCTTGGTGGTGAATTTATTGTATCAATCTAGTGTAGTTTCCTTGTAATGTGTGATACATTAGGAATAAAAATTGATTATAGTAGATATGGTTGGCTTCGACATTATCTTGGATAAGGATTAGTTTCCACCCAATCAATCGGTTTTGGATTGTTATGGTGATACTTTTACACTAACCATGTTGGATGTTCCTCCGGGGCCGCGATGTTGATTTTGGTATTAACTTGGAGTTAGGTACTCAAATACATTTATATTCCACCATATTAGATGGCTCCTACTAAAATTAAGTGGAAGAGCATCTTTAAGATAAGTTGAAAAGGGATTGATAGGTACTTTTAGTGAGCAATGAGGACTTAATTGAGAGATACTACATTAATAACAAAATTAGATTTATGAAGTAACCGGGGCTAATAGGTACTTCGGGGAAAATATTTTGCAGAAGGATTGTACTTATGATGTATTTGACTTTGAGGGGTATCCAATCTTATGATTCGATTGGCGGGGAAACATTCAAATGCCCAAGATTTTGTTGTTTTCTCTTATCTTCCTAATTGGCCTAACTACTATGCAAAGATTTGTGCCACTTGGTACATCCACCAGTGGGTTTGCATGATTTTCGACTAATAATACTAAAGTGATTGGACATTGAATATGATATTTGAAAATCGAGTTAGGGTATCTACTCCCAATTTTGAAGGTTTAATACATCTTCATGAAAAGTGGACTTTAATTCAAAGCAATGTGATAGCTTGATTAATTAGTTAAGGTATAAATTGTTGAGTATTCTTGAAAAAGAAAGTGCATGTACATTTGACGGTATTGTGATAAGTTCCATGGTTGCTTTAAGATTTGTAACAAATGAGGTTTTAGATTTTAGATGACTAACGTGATATGACCGGTCTAAAAGATGATTCACGGTGTACTAAGGTGTGTGATTTTCGTAGTATCCACGAGGTGAATGGGCTAAAGTTGATTTGTAAGGGAAATATCGACATTGTCGAGATAAAAAATCATATTTTCTATAGTAAAACTACATTTTTGGTAGTTAACTATGTTGGGGTATGTATTATTAGATAGGTAGGATTGAGAATGTTGTTTATGGGTGACTTGGGAGAACTTGCGTTTGACAAGGCATGTGGATTACAGTATTTGTTACCTTTAGGATTGCTAAAGGCCTAGCAGCATTATACTTAGTGATTTATGATTTAGAGGTATGGGGTATAAGTGCATGGGCCTTATGTCCACAAGTTTAGAGTGATGAACAAGTTAAAGAAAAGCACAAGAGGCTCATATATTGGAGAATTTAATGTATTCAGAATTTTATGTTGTTCTATTAGATATATGAAACCGGTAGAATTAAAAGATTTGTAGATGTAAAGTTATAAGGTATAGAACTTTGATGCGAGTGAACAAATTGTGTAGATTTAGCTTTTGAGTTCTTGAGATGGAATCACGGGGTTAATGGTTCTGAATAGAAAGATGAAATGGGTCCCCACAAACTTAGAAAAGGGCTTAGTAGTGATTTTTGAGGATTTGGGGCAGTTGGGTATTTGTCGATGATTTGAATTATTTTTTATTTTTACATTAGGTTGGTGCTCATTTATACTAGGTGTCTTAGGGATATAATGCGAAATACTTACAATTAAACCAATTTATTTAGAATTACAAGTAGAATTGATAACCTTAGCTTTATTGTGGAAACTATACGCATAGTTCCAAGGACTTATACAAATATTTGGTGATGTATGGAAGTTATATGAATAAGATATGGCAAGCCTTTAGGGTGATTAGTACTTTGCTACGAGATTTGGCGAAAGAATTGGTTAAATAATTGGGAAAATCATACAATTTGAAGATTTATATGGAATTAGATTTTGATTTTGTCTTTATTTTGCGGCTCGATGAAAAAACTAAAGAAATGGAGTAAATAAGTTAATATTATCTCCACCAACTATTGCCAAAAAATAGCAACGAAAAATTAGATTAACACTGCGCTATAGACTTATTTATACGAACTTAATCCTTATTTTAAGTTGTATATTGAATAACGGTATAAAGTGCAACTAATCTCCGGCTTTTGAGATACTAGTTTCAACAATCATTCACAAAGTTTTAACTCAATCATGAGATCTGATGATAGTATTAGAAAATATTTATTTGCAAATATTGTGCTAAGTGAAGCCTCAACTATGTTTTTTAGCGTGAAGAACATGCATGAATAAGGAAATCTTGTTCTTGCTCTAAGCAACACAAATATCAAGGTGATTGCACCATTGACAGGAAATCTTGCACCATGGATCGGAGGATTGGCTATAGCCTCTCGGTTGTGGCATAGAAAAATCACTTGATTTGTAGATGTAACTACTTTTATCTTTTATTTCAAGAGATAGGTTCCCTCGGTTGTGGCATAAGCGGAAGATATAAGCGAGATTTTATCTTTTATTTATAGAGAAAATTCACATTATACATTCCATGTAGAATTCATCTCGTATGTGAAAACTCACATCCCATTCAAGGATCCTTCTTTCTTATTATTTTCTCATTCATGGACCAACAATAGTTTATCTTCTAAATGCATATTAGTGAGAACTGAAAATATTTCACTCCACATATGTTTGAAAATACATAAATAAATAAGAACAAGAAAATGATAAATAAGATAAAAAGTTTGTATTATCCTTGATTGAGGTTCACTTGACTTCTTGCTTGAGTTCTAATTAATTTTATTTATTATTGAATAAATGATAGTGACAATTGATATTAGAAGTAAAAAAAAACAAAAGTTAACAAAATAAAAAAACTAAAAAAAATAAAAAAAATAAAAAAAATAAAGATATTTAATAAAAAATATTAGACTTAAAAGATATTATAAAACATGCGGAATTAATTATGACAAAAATAATGTTAGATATAAGTACACTGTAAATATTTAATATATTGTAAAAAAAACACTAATTGAGAACCTTATTCAAAATATAGAATAATAATTTAATAAGAATTTTTACTGTGTGTCACACATAAGTGCAAAATTCTCATTTCACCTAAATATTAAGGATCCTTTTTTCTTATCCTCTTTACATTTGTTGTTGTCGTTCTCTCTAGTACATATTATAATAATATATAAATAAGCACATAAATAGAGGGACTTAGAAATATTACATTCACTTTTTCTCTTCACCAGGAAAAAAAGAAAAAAAATTATTATATCCTTGATCGAATCTACTTGACTTCTTGTCTTAGTTTTATTGCTTTTTAAATAAAAAATAGTGATAATAAAACTCTTAAATGTAAAAAATGTCAACATATAATTAAAATTATAACAAATAAATTCAAATCTTTCCATAGGGCTACGCGGAAGCAACATTATGAAAACGTAATTTATTATCAATTTTCTAAATATTTAAACATATTGGAACCAATATTAGTTTGAAGCATTAACTAAAATTTAGAATGAAAACTTAATTATTATTTTCTTACATACATAGGATCCTTCTTTCTTATTATTCTCTTTAATTCATGAGCTGAATAATATCTCAAATACATATTTATGAGCATTAAATACTAATATAATACAAATGACACACATACGATAAGAAAAAAATCCAATTAAAATATTAAATTCACTTTCATTAGGCTTTTAACTCTTTCCTCAGAAAAAAATAAATACTAAAAAAGTAAAATCATAAACAATCAAAAAAGATTGTGCACTAGTTCTTGATCTAGGTCCATTTCTTCTTCTTAATTATTGAAATAATAGAGTGGCAACCACCGACACTCTAAATAGAAAAAGATCAACAATTAAAATAAAATTACAAAAAAAAATAATATTGTTAAAAACTTTAAAATATGATAATTTAATAAATAAAGATAACTTAAAAATAAAAAAATTTAACTTGCTAGAATCAATACTATGAAGAAAAAAATTCTCAGTTTTAATTTTAAAAATTATTAAAATATATTGAACCCAATATTAAGTACAATTTAAAATGATAGCGTAATTATAACTTTATCAAATACTAGCATAAATTACCAAGATCCATCTTTCACATAAATTTTTTCTTCCTTATCAATTCTTTTACTTTCACAGGATAATTATCTCTCAAATATATATAATGAGCACTAGAAATACTAACATGTATTGTACAAACACATACATATATAGAAAAAGCGCGATAAAAAATATTGCATTCATTTTTTACTTTCAAATAAATAAGAAAATAAAATAATTAATAATCAAACAAACTTTGTGAAAATATCCTTCGTCGAGGTCGAATTAAGCTACTTAGTTCCAAAGTTGCAATTAGTTTTCATTTTATTACCGTAATAGGTCTTTCTTAAAAAATCATTTGATAATTGAAATTGGTATGATTATTAAGATAGTAATTTTCGAGTCTAGTAATTACCTTTGTATAATAGTAGATTGACTGTTTCTTTGTGGTAATGTAATTACAAGAATCTTGTTTGGTTGCACAAATATAATTTACCTTTATTAGATTAAAATTTTTATTATTAAAATTAATATTTGAGAAAAATATATGTCTTTATAAATAATAATTAATTGGGCATTAAGATACATATTATCTTTGAAAAATATATTAATTAATAAATATTTATTTTTACTAATATATAAAAAGTAATGCATATATATTTTCAAATTAATAGTAAAAATAAAGTCCCATTTTAAAAACATCATGGAATGCATGTTTGACAAAATATTAATATTATAAATATAATGTCATAAAATTATTTAAATATGTGACAAAAAATAATCTATCAATAAGCGAAAAGTGAATGACATGCAACGTGAAATAACAAGTCAATACCACTAAAGCAAATAAATTAGAAGAGAAAATATAACATTAATTTAAAATTAAGAGAAAAAATTAACATAATACTCTTATTGTAAATTCCAACATAACTTAAGTAAATATAATTCGAAAGAAAAGGAACACATAAGTCTATGACATCATTCAACAATGAAATTCTACTTTAATTCAAAAACTAGAATAATAACTCATTTATGTTAGATAAAAAATTAAAAAAAGAAAAAGACAATAAAGATACGAACAATTACATGAAATCACAAGAAGTAAAAGATGAGAAATGACAGAAAATCTTTGAAAGATAAATAACCTAAAAAATATTTTAAAAATTAAAATAATGAAATAAAAAATTAAAATTACAATAAAAATGAAGAAACTAAAAAATGACCTTCTAATTATACCATGTAATTATACGTAATTTTCACTTTTCTCTCCCGAGAAATTGAAAAGTATAATTATTTGTTCCCAATTACATTAAATTTCTACTAACCATATAATTACCTAACCAAACAAATAAATCAAATTATATAATGACATTTAAATCCGGTCCAACTCTAAAAAGAGTAACAACGGTGAGATTTCAAAGTAGAGAGGGTCAACAACTAAAACAAATTGTAACAGATAAATTTGACTCTTTTTCATTTAATTAGGGGGCTTGAAGTCAATTACGCATTAATTAATAGTTTGTGTATATCTTAAACATGAATACTATGGGCTATTTTGAAAGTAGGTTTTTTATGTTTTAATTACATTAATCTTGGCTTTATCTCCACTAAAATTGTTCTCCATTTTTTTCATTTCATTTTACACCTTTTCAAGTGACCTAATACTAAAATAGTAAGCTTAAATTTAATTAATTTTATCTTGAAAAATGCTATTTTCTAGATGATTTTCAAAGTTTAGTTCAGAATAATACAATGTGAAGAATATGATAGGGGAGATATTGATTATGAAGATTTTGAATGTAATTAATGATTGATAATAAATATATGGAATGATTGAAATAGTGAAATGAAGCAAGATTAAAATATTTCTTAAATGAAAATTATTCTCTCATGAAAGTAATTTTTTCTTTCAAACTAAAAATATTTTTATAAAATACATTTAAATAACTACAACAACATTCTCAGTGTAGTCCCAAAAAAAGAGAGGTTTAGGGAGGGTAGTTGTCACGCCCAGGAGTCTCTCTGCACAGGCGGAACACGGTACTTGGAGTTAAGTAACCCCAAGTCAACCTGGTCTATCATACTGCGACATCGAGTAAACGCATATAACTATAGCGAAAGCTTTTAAGTAAAATATAAAACATTTATGAGAAGGAAGCGATTCATAATATTGAAAATATCTGAACAAAACTACAGAGTACGAATAACCAAGTGCGGAGTGCAGCCACTACAGCGATGAGTTGCTAGGACAAGCCCCAGTAACTCCAAGTCTAAATGAAGAAAATAGAACTAAAATAAATGATCTCTAAGTCCTCGAAAGATGAGGACTCACCAATAGTGCAAGCGGAGACTTCGAGAGTGATCGGCTACTTGAGGCGAGACGAGATCTGCGAGTTGTATCAAAAAATGATACATCATAAAGGTATGCGTCGGTACTTTGAATGTCTTGGTAAGTGAAAACCATACACTAGAAATGAAATAAGCGGGCGAAAATACATGCAATGACCAAATTTGACTATGAAAGCGAATAACTATAATAGGCGAGATGGTATGAAAGACCTGTCTAATGGTCAAGGACATGCCCTAAATCCGAATGCGGGCGAACTAAAGCCCACGACTAACCTAAGATTAGCGGGCGATTAGTGGGAGGTCAATAACGCGGAAACATATAACCACGTGAGCTAGATGTGGAGTCCAATATATACACCCCATTGTGTAGGACCCAATATGCCTTGGCTAGGGTATAAAGGCATGAAGTGGGTGATCACGGTTAAGGGCCATGAGGCCAATAAAATATAAGCCTACGGCTGCTGTGTAGTTACAGGAACTTTGGATGTCTTTGGAACCACAGAATGCGGCCTCCTTTGCTAAGTCTACTCCCAATAGTCTGGCCCATTTGCCAAGGCGATAGCTCGCGGAGCCCAAGACTAGTAAGGAATACCTCGGAAGCACCACGAAGTCTTATCGGATTGGATTACGCCAACGGGAGTTCTAAGATTGGTGAGCTGCTTATTTAGGCGTCGTGGCGGAGTCTAAGAGCAAAGCTGTATGGTGGTCGTAAGGGTGAGGTCGAGCTTCTTATCTAAAAGTGTCATGAATGCCTAAAGAACCACTAAAAATTGATCTTTTGAGTTAGTGCACGATCTTGAGGCACTACTGACACCTTGAAAATTTCTATAGTCAAACTAATCCAATGACATTTTTGGCTAACACTTGAATGTTCTAACATTTTGGCGGAACCCGAGCGAAAATAGTCGTGATTTTCAATACAAGTAACAACACAGGAGTCCCCAACACTAATAGAATCAAGCAAAATTTCGATATTATGCACTATTGCAAGATTCTGGCACCTACGTATTCACGATCTAGGGCTAGAATTCACGTTCTCGGGAACAAGCAACAACATGGTCACAAGCGGTGGAAAAACATCAGCATTTAATATAAATGATATTCACACGATTACAAATAAGTCGGCAGATAATTTCGTCACATTCGGAGTCTCGGGGCTGGGGCAACCAAATAAAGAAGGATATTTGGGACACAAGGGAAGAACTTATTCCCTTATTGAATTCCCACATACTGGCTAATAATTTCTAGAAAAATCACGAGATAATTAGAAGACAACGTGCGCCTAACCACGCTGCGAACTTTCTTGTCTTTTCTACGCTTAGGTTTGAGGGAAGGAGAGTGAAATGAAGGGGAAAGGTCATTCTACCCCTTTAACTCCCTCCTAAATGAGCCTAAAACAACGGGGTTTTAGTACTAAAGGTGGGAAATTACCCCGGCATGCCCCGGGGAAGAAGGAATTGGCCAGTAGAGCACTAGCGACAAGCCTCAAAGCGGGTCGTTAGTCGGACCCATGACCACAGTTGGAGCCCACCCGTTGGTTGGGTCCTGAAACCATGCCCACTAGAAATGCACTACGGGAGGGTACCACGATCCATTAGGAAAACCGAGACGGGTTGTTGGTACACATCTCGTTGAATGCTAGTAGGCTTGGGCCTTGAGGCAATGATCAACCTATGACTATTTGTTGGTAGGACCAATGGGTGTTGCATCGACTCATGGTCCATGATGCTAGGAGCACAGGGCCCGGGCAACGGGTTGTAGCAACGGCTCGTTGGTAGGAACCATGAGCGGGTGGTTTCCCTCTTTTGCCTCAGGAAGTGTCAGCTAGGATTCTAAACTTAGGATCACGGACGACGGGACAACAGTATCTGTACCTCTCATTGTTTTCCCAGAAGAAAAAACTACTACAGCGACAATGACTCAACGACGACCGTTAGGCTTCCACGACCGTTGTACGCGTCGTTAATAAAATTTCCTAGGTTTTCTTCTGTACTTTCTTGAAATTCACAGTATGGTCTAGGAAAGTTTTGGGGTGTCACAATATCTCCCCGCCAGGATCATTCGTCCTCAAATGAATCCTAAGCGTAGTAAAACTAGGAAAAGAACTAGATTTCACAGGCGAGGCTATGAGCTAATTTACGAAGGAGTAGCCGGGCTAGAACTGTACACCTAGTAAATTCTCAACATGCAGATGGCCTATTAGCATGATGGTTAAGAGTTTTAGAATACCACCATACATGCTAAGAAAATACCTAGGGAAGACCGGACAGCGCGCCAAGTCGGACAACGCAAGGCAAATGCGACTTATAAATCGCATTCGACAAATGCAGCAAGAGGAAGTCGAGCAAAGCCCCTCCACTACGGGAAGCGTGTCATGGAGGCTTCACTCTCAGCTACGAGCGGCGTCACGGAGGCTTCCCTCCGTAGCCGGCGTGCCACGGAGAGGTTCGGAGTTCAAGTATATAAGCCCCACTTGGTCTTTTTAGTCACTTTCATTTTAATTTCCATAGAACGAACAAAAATAGGGAGACAAAGGGTTTTCATACAATCTCTTCCGATTGCGCCATCAACGCGGTCAAAACTCAAAATTAACTAGGTGCAGAAGTATAAAGTTCTGAGAAAGAGCATTCCTACGGAGTTAGTTTCGTAAGAATAGTCCAATGACGTGACATTGCCGATCAAAATAAGTGGAATTACTCCAAACTAGTGTTAATACACTCCAGGCATTAAATGAAATTATTCTCTCTTACGGACTTTCGAAAATAAGCGAGTTTTGATTATTTTCGATAAGTCGGGTGGGCGACTATATGGTAAAAGTAGTGTTTTTCTTCAGAAACATTGTTGTTAGTTTTATTTTCTATGAATATGAATTGATTGGAGGAATAGCTAATTATTGCGAGCTACGCCGGTTGGTGAAAAGTCGAAAATTGAGGTATGTGAAGCTAGTTTCTTTGGAAGTTAGTAATTCGATCAAGCGAAACTAGTATAAATTCTATTAGAAAGTTTAGGAAAAGTACAACATGCCGAGTATGTAATTTAGTAAAGTACGTTAGTATATCATCGTGTTCGGCGGAAACTTAGTAAAAGCAATATAAGTTCTAGTAAAGTATTTGAAAGGAATAATGGCATTATGTTATTTTACAGCTACATGTTAGAAATAGTAAATCATGTTTACCATGAAACTTAGTTATACAACATGATTCTGGCCAGAGAAATATTATATCTTGTTTTGATGTTGATTCCTCACGGTATGACAAAAATTATATATATACTATTATCGAGTTTCAACATATGTATTATATATACACAATACACATTAGTTTAAGCATGTATCGATGCAGCGATTAGTATTATCGTTGAGACTTGGCTTGTATTATTTTAGGTTGGATTACCCTAGCATCCATAGCCTTGAGGTTAATAGTTGTATCGACTCGTCCACCGGAAGCGAGGAAATGTCGCTCTACGGAGTATCTGCGTCCCACAGGGGATGAAGATAGGACGTCGGTTCCCCATATTTTTCTTGGTCGGCTTTGCCACACCCCGTCGAGGCGGGTACGCAGGTGTTGATTGGGAGTCCTCAGAACTTCGGGTACGATTATAGTTAGGGGCTCGGCGAGGCCCAAGTGCATACCCAGAGGACCGGCATGGATGCTTATAGTGCAGGAGATGGGATGATCGGGGTAGGGGTATAGATAGCGTGTTAGTTGTACCTTAGGCTTATAGGGGCGAGGTAAAGTTTATGTGTGCTATGTTATATATGTTATGCTATGTTATGCCATGTTATATTAGTTATGAATAGATAAACGGTAGAATGCCACGTTACCGGAAGTACGACTCCTACTCTTTTGGCATAGTTGAGGACGGTCAATTCATACTTTATTGAGTATAGTGTATTTGTTTCTGCCAGTTCTATAGTTATATTACTTGATACTGATTTATTTCAGTTGTTGCTTTGCATACTTAGTACCAACGATGCGCGCCCATGCGGGAGCCTTTGCATTACTTACTGCGGTACCGTAGATGAGGCAGTCCCTCGTAGTTCCGGCCCGGCGTCTGAGCCTTGACTCCTTTCATACGGAGCTTGAAAGAAAGAAGTGTATTTTTTTCTTTGTTGTCAGTATGTGGGTAGTAGGAGCCTGTCTGCTCATCTCTTATTAGTATTCTCAGAGGCTTGCAAATTGTATATTCCTTATGGTTAGTTATCTAGGTTGTGTGGTCGTGTGCATGTTTTGTTTGTTTATGATGGCGGAGTGTAGGGCCTTATTGATTGGTAGTGGTGATCTTATTGGTCATGTAGCGGTTTAGCACTTGTTTTCTTAATTCGAAATAACTATACAACATGGTGGCCTTGTAGGCACATAGGTTCCCTATTGATTCAATTACCGAGCGAGTTTGTTATTTTCTTACGGTGGCTATAGGCACAATCGATTACATTTGTATTTATATGATTATATAATACAGTCGTTTTTAACTGTCCCGTAGTTAGAGCCGGCTGGTGCGAAGTGCTTAGGCTCGGCTAGTCAGCCGATCCCGGGTCTTGGCTAGGCACCGGAGTGCCGATCATACCTCAGGCGGCGTGACACGGGGCGGCAACGCTACGGGCGTGCAAATAGAATGCACATAAAAAGTCAATATAAAAAGGCACATTAGTATGGAACTAAATAAATCGCAGGGATGAATTTAGTACACGATCACAGGAACCAAAGCGCAAGGAAAAAATTGTAGGTATTTATCCATCATATCTTCTTCGGCTTCCCATATAGCTCCTTCTACATCTTTTGTTTTCTCATAAGACCTTATTTGAAGAAATTCACCTCTTTGTTCCTCGGCTTAGAACACAGACGGTAATAAGTCAAAAGGTAAGACTACTAGCTTACTCGAAGTGGGCATAGGAGATCCGGCGGTGATGGACTTCTAGTAATAGTCAATTTCAAGTCGAGGAAAAAAGGCCAAGTCCTCCATAACACGCTAAAATTAGCGGGGATATGCAAGATAATAGTTATGATTTCGGTTGACGATATCGAAGGTAGGAAAGGTCATATGAATCGAGATGGGTCCGGCGCAACGCGAGAAGTATAGGTTGAGACTGACCCGGTAACCTTATTGAAAATGTAAAGGCGGAGTACCTTGAACCCCAAAGCTCGGCTTAAGCAAGATAAGGGAAATAACATGAATACCGGATTTTGTGAGGGGAAATTAAAGTATCACCTCAGGATTGATAGAACGTCATGTATTAAGAATTTGAGCCTTTGGCGCGGTTAAACGATAAGATTGTAGTTTAGAATGTTGGAGTACGTCCGCCTAAGGAGAAGGTAAGAGGGTGCCGACCCGAAACTTTAATGCAGTGTGGCACAGAGACAAGGTTCAACGAGGCAGTCATGGATCCTTAATATAATGTCAAGTAAGACCACGAGTTCGTATGTTGACCCCACGTTGTAAGAGTAGCAAAATTTCAATAGCAGACCATGATTAAAGAGTGCATGTGTTTGTTGCTTCTCGAGAATGAGACGAAAATCCAGTAGTGTGAAGGACAAAGTATCATTAGAGCGCAGAAACGGTATATCATGTGCGGTATGAAATTTAGTAAAGCATGTAGAGATTATGTGTGTTACTAAGGTGATATGTATTGTAGTAGTTATTGATATATATATATATATACACACAAATATCATATGAAATTTGTGGTAGCTGCTGTCACGGATTCTGATCACACGGGTGCTTGTTGCTAAGTATATACGAGATCGTATTGCGGGACCCCTCGCCAAAAAGGGGTAGAATCTAGACTTCAAAAGCTCACAAGAGTTAGTAGCCTAAATCAGGTGGTTAGATGATACGGGCGCTCGGTTAGACGGTCTAACGACCGGTGGCGCACAGTATTAGCGAGAAGCATTCTAAAGACCATAACGTTATCGCATATGCCATAACCGAGAAATAAAGACCAACTAAGCATATTCCAGAGGTTAGCAACACCAATTCTCCAGGTGTATTTTAAGTGGTCGTACATTTTTTCCGGCCTTGTAGGTGAGATTCGGCCTTAGTCGACCTAGCAACTATCTGTAGAACACCCCACAAGTCCTTGACTATCCGGTGAGACCAACCCGTGGGTACCCCGAGAAAGGGTCCACATCGGTAGTCGGTGACGGACTAGTACCCAGTTGGTTCTCATGAATATTAGAATCTGAGTCTAGGAGAAGGTGATCTTTACGGAATTGCTTATAAGGCAGGAATTTCCCGAAACGGCCCATTATGAAGTCAGTAGATACGAACAAGGCATAAGGAGTGGTAGTACTTTGCTAGCACGGTGTATACTAAGACAAGGAAATCGTTAGGATCCAGTGAAGATCCAGGGTGTTAAGCTTAGGGTAAGTTCGGTAAGCCCGGCTACATAGTTGTCCAATTAGAATAAAGCTTGATTGTTTGTGCAGCTACCGCGAGTTATGCATGAGCTACGAGATGCTCCAGTAGGACATTTAGAGCATTGTTAGACTGCCACATTCGGGTCATTCAACCCACTTATTTAGTTATTCCACGGTTATTCCCGCGATTATTAGAGATCATGATCCTGCTCAAGGGATCCTGGTCGAATACGTGCACATGGTGTGCGAGCGATCCTCTGAATTATTCAGCTTGATGGTAACGTAGCATGCGGCCCATAAGGCGAGATAAAGCTCTAGGCCTTCACGAATGATTACTTGTATGAGTTTCTCCTAGGTATAATAAGCCGGTATGACCGTCGGTTATATGCAATTTATCTAATGTGAATTTTGGGTGGTCGGTAGTCTTTTTTAGGTCACATCATCGGAGGAGTGGTATACGAGGTAGATACACAAAAAATAAAAGTAGTGAAAACATGGCGGAACCACCACTCAGGCCCAGGGGTACACAATTTCTGGGGTTAGACGGGTACTACGGAAGATTTGTGGAAGAGTTTTCCACCTTAACGGTACCTTTGATAAACCTGACACAGAAGGTAGCAAAATTTTTTTTTCGGTGGGCGAGAGCATGAGCGGTTCGAGTTGGGTGTTTGCGCGATGTCGCGGTTAGAAAGCTGTTGAATAGTTATGACGTGAATAATGCATCACCGGAAAGGGCCAGCGTAGTAGCGGATTCCTCGTAGTGAATGCGTGGGGGTTCATACTTGCGGCGAGCAACGATGGTGGCCCGAGTTGCATCGGCTGCCGATCCTAGCCCGTTCATGTAGCGAGAAGCTTGAGGGGACAGAGCGGTAATCAAAAAAATACGCCGGTCGTCTTCGTTAATGATGCAAAGGAATAGCGTGCGAAAGATCTAGCACAGTTAGGCTCGGAAAACGAGAGTTCGGCGGGGAGAGATGCGAGATTTTCGGATAACCAAGGATGGGTGTGGAGATATAAAGGTCTCTTTGTGCTCCGGGCATTGCGGGGCTTCGCCCAGTTATGGCCAGTACATCATGCCGTTATTCTCTCCACCTAGGTTTGACAAACATGTGCCATGATGTAAAGAAATCTGCGGTGGCCGGGAATGAAGAAAGGATGTGAAATTTGCGGCTCGGTGTCCTGCTTTGCCCAACAAGTAAGAATTAGAACACCGAAGCTCCGGGCGGGGGCGACTCAAGACATAGCTGTGACTCTATGGAAATGGGAAGCGAGTTAATATAGATTTTGGCAGGATTACCTGCACGGGCGAATATGATTCGGTCTGGGAATCGTTGGCAATTAAACAATTGACTCACTTTACGCGATGGGAGCTACCTTTCAGAGTTATGCTAGTACATTATATCAAATAGTCGAGTACATGGGGTTCCAATGTCTATTTTCTCCAACGGAAGGCGCAACTTTTACAGGTATTTAGCGTTGACGGTCGTTTCGGGAGGCTTACAGGATGCGGGTTAACTGAGCACGGTTTTTCATCCTCGAGATAGATAGGCGACGAACGCACCATTCGAGCTGAGTTCATGTTGCGAGCATATGTGTTAGATTTTGGAGGTATGCAGGATGAACATCTACCGCTCATTGAGTTCGCCTATAATAACGGTTATCATTTACAATTCGGTCAGCGCCTTATGAGGCTGTATGGGCGTAGATCTCAGTGGTTGGTTTGAAGTAGGAGAATCCATTGATTGGAGTGAGAGATCATTCATCGGTCGAAGAAAAGTAATGCTTATCGAGAGAACGTTTGCGACTACTCGGAGCGCGAAACCATATGTTGGCGTGCGAGGTGCGGGAATAGGCCAAGTGGCATATGGGATTTAAACTTACCTCAGGTTAAGAATGCGTCCACCCCGGTTTTCATGTCTCAATGTTGAGAAAGTGTATGAAGTCCCTCCCGAAATTGTCCCAGTCAAGATATTGATTCTGAGAAGAGTTGGCCTATGAAAGTTCCTGCTTAGTAGCCATACTAGGCGGCGAGATCCGCGAGATTAAGGACTAAAGATGTTGCTTGTCAAAGTATTATGGCATAACGGGAGGCTGAGAGGATATGACTTGGGAGGCGAAGAGGATCCCGAAAGTTAAAATATCTCATTTATTTCAAGCTTAGTCGGCCCGGAGATATGTTGATATTATTTGTTTTATGAGTTGCTTTATATTCATGTGTATAAGGAGATGTTGACTTGATTTATTATGAAACGAATCTTTATATTGTTGTGTGGAGTACATGTATTGGACTTTTACGTGTTTGATTTTGAGATAGTCCATATTACGGAAACTACGCCAAAATTTTTCGGGATAAGCGAGCAGGGTTAAGATTCTTACAAGCGAGAAGTTAACATTGGGCAAAGATAATTTCTTATGGGGGAAGGATGTTACACCCCATAAATTCTTGACATTTAGATGACCTATTTGCATGATGGTTAAGAGTTTTAGAATGTCATACATGCTGGGAAGAGTCCGAGGGTGAAAGGCAGGACAAGCACCAAGTCGGAGCATCACAAGGCAAATGCGACTTATAAATCGCATTCGACAAATGTGATTTAAAAAAGAGGAAGTCGAAGCCCCTCCCGCGATGGAAGCGTGTCATGGAGGCTTCTCTCCACGATGGCGTACCACGAAGGGGAGGCGGGGTTCGGGTCAAGTATATAAAGCCCACTTGAGTTTTTGGTCACTTTCCATTTTCATTTCTAGAAGAACGAACAAAAAGAGAGACGAGAAGGTTTCATACAATCCCTTCGATTGCCTTGATCCAAACGCTTTCCAAACTCAAATTAACTTGGATCTTAGAAGTATAAAGGCTACAAAGAGCATTCTTACGAAGTTAGTTTCATAAGAATTGTCAGAGCGAGGCGGCGACCCGCCGAGTCAAAGTAAGAATGGAATTACTCCAAGCTTAGTGTTAATACTCCCAACATTAGAATAGTATTTCTCTCTTACGGAGCTTAGAAATAGTGAGTTTTGGCAATTTTTCGATAAGTCAAAAGTAGGCCGAGTTTATATATTTAAAAGTAGTGTTTTCTTTTGAAATATTGATGGATTTAGTTTTATTTTCTATGAATATGAATGCGGTTGGAGAAATAGCTAATTATTGGCCCGTATGCCGGTTAATTCGAGAAGTCGACAATTGAGGTATGTGAAGCTAGTTTCTTTCGGCAAGTTAGTAATTCCAGTAGATAAAACTAGTATAAATTCTAGTAGAAGTTTCGAAACGGTACAACATGCCGATATATAATTTAGTAAAGTGGAATTTAGGATATCATCGTATTCGTAGAAACTTAGTAAACGATATAAGTTCTAGTAAGTATTTCAGAAACAGTAGAGTATCTTAGTATGAATTTTAGAAAGCATGTTAGAAATAGTAAATCATGTTTACCATGAAACTTACTTATACGGCATGATTCTCGGCAGAAATATTATATCTTGTTTGATATCGAGATTCATGGTATGACGAATATTATATATATACTATTATCGGTTTCGGCATGTATTATATATATACACATTACTATCGTTAGTTTCGGCATGTCATTACCTGATTAGTATTATCTGTTGAGGCTTACTTGTATTGTTTGGTTTGGATTACCTAGCATCCATGAGCGCCCCGGGAGTTATCACGCGTCGACTCGTTCGCCGGGCGGAATACGTCACACATGGAGTGGCATGTCGTTCCTTAGGGGATGAAGATGGGATGCCGGTTTCCCATATTTGCCTTGGTCGGCTTTTATACACTCCGTCGAGCGGGTACGCCCAGTGTTGATTCAAGAGTCCTACGGACTTAGGTACAATTATAGTCGAGAGCTCGGCGAGACGAAGTGCACCCGGGGGACACGGGATGCTTATAATTACTATAGGAGATGGGATAGCGGGGGTAGGGGTATGGGTTAGTGTTGGTTGTACCTTAGAAGCTTATAGAGTCGGGTAAGTTTATGTGTGCTATGTTATGTTATGTTATGCTATATTATGCCACGTTATGTTAGTTATGAATAGATAGACGAGTAGAATTCCTCGTACCAGGTACGACTCCTAATCCTTTCAGCATAGTTGAGGCAGTCTTGAATTCATACTTTATTAATTCCTGATGTATTTCTTTCTACTTGATTCTATCAATTATATTATTCATTTTCAGTTATTTCTAGTTGTTTGCCATGCATACTCGGTACAGCCCACGTGCGCGCTATCTGGCTGTGCATTACTTGCCTACGGTACTCGCGTAGATAGGAAGACCCCTCGTAGTTCCAACCAATGATCTGGTATGGCGGCGCTCCTTTCATCCGAGCTTGAAAGACAAGTGTATTTTTCTTTGTTGTCTAGATAGTAGGCGGGGCCACTGTCCGGAACCATCTCTTTTTATTCTCGAAACTGCAGATTGTATATTCCACCCATTGTTAGCTATACTTGATCGTGTGAGGTGTGTGCATGTTTAGTTTATTTATGATGGCCGTGTGGGGCCTTATTCGGTTCGTAGTGGTGATCTTGTTGGTCACGTAGCGGTTTTAGCATCTTTTTCTTAGTGAGAAATAACTAGACGAGGATGGTGGCCTTATCGGCCGCGCCAAGTTCCCTATTGATTCGAGTTGTTAAGGTATTTGTTATTTTCTTACGGGTGGCTATAGGCCTAGTCAGAAGCGGAGGTTGTATTCACCGGCCATTATATAGCCGTCATCTTCTTTAATCTAGAGTTAGAGGCTTGACTTGTTGCAGAAGTGCTTAGGCTCGGCTAGTCCAGCTTGATCCGAGTCTTAGTAGGGCCTGGGGGTGCCGGTCATGCCTCTGAGCGGGCGTGACGGCGGCTTAGCACTAACGGGCGGTGCAACTAGAATGCACATAAAAAGTCAATATAAAGGCGTGAGTCTGAGAACTAATAAATCTTGGGATGAATTTAGTACCAATCTGGAGCAAGCTGGAAGGAAAAAGTGTAGGTATTTATCCATCATATCTTCTTCGGCTTCCCATATAGCTCCTTCTACATGCGATTCTCCATAAGACCTTGACTAAAGCTACCTCCTTGTTCCTCGGCTTAGAACTGACGGTTAAGGATCTAAACTGGGACCTCATCTTATGAGAGACTATCTTTCCCCGTACTTCAATGGCACAACTGAAGTTCGATCACCAATGTGCTTCTTCGATAGTGACACTTCCCAAGGAGGCTCACTTCAAAAGATGCCCTGAATGCCAACTACGAAGATAATTCCAGCTCATAATCTACATGCCAATTAAGCTTGAGAATTTTATAGGGTCCCACATGTCTTGTTGACCTTTCTTTCCAAATCTCATCACCCTTTCATGGGTGAAATTTTAGATAAACCAGTTATCCTACAAACTCTAATTCTCTTCTCCTCGCATTAACATGAATTTTAGAAAAGCTCACGAGAGTTTGTTTCAATCTTTCTTACCATGAGTTGTACTTTACGCAAGCACCATGAGTGATTCTAGCCCGATTAGAGTAAGCTTCACCAACCTCAAATCACCCAATAGGAGATCTACCTCGCTTCCATGCAATGCCTGGCAGGGCCATTTGGATGCTGAGTGGTAGCATTGTTTACAAATTCGATGAGAGGCAAGTGATTATCCCAACTACCCTTGAAATCGATCATGCACGCTCTCAGCTTTTCATATTTTTCTAGGGATTTGAATAGTTCTCTCGACTTGTCTATCTTTTCTGGTGAAAAGTTGTAGTAACCTTGACTGGGTAGTCCCTTACGAAAGGAATTCTAGAAGTGAGAGGTGAGCGGGTGCCTCTATCCCGAAATAATGTATAAGAGAATCCCATGAAGTCGACGAAAAGAAACCTACCGGATATAAAGCCTAGCATAGTCCTCGTTTGGTCATGGTTTGCTTGGGAAAGTGTCTTGACTTAGTCATCAGGTCCTATTATCACACAGGATTGAATCATGTTGTTGACAAGTCAGGGTAAACCACAGACCAAAGTCCTGTTTACTTCTTCCCACTTCCATGTGGGTATAGCGTATCTGAGTCATACATCCCGGTCTGCAGTGTTCTACTTTGACTTGTTGACAGTTCAGGGCATTTGCTTTAAATTGGATGTCTCCCATGTTGTTCCACCGAGTAAATATCTCGCGAATCATGGTACATCTTTGTAGAACTTCCGGGTGGATAGAATATCTCGACGCTATGTGCTTCGACGGTATGCTATCTCAAATCCCTTGGTAAAGTCACAGTGCACATAATTGCACCTTTACTTGAGCATACCATCTCCCCCTTTGGAAAGCCTCAACTTCTTTTTGGCTTGCTTCCTTAAGCTTAAGTAAAGATGGGATCTTCACACGGCTCTAGACTTGGCTTCAACAACCAAGAGGTGACCCACTTTGCATTACCACTCCACCCTAAAGGCGGAATCAACTAACTACACCCTAATCGAGCTGAGGTACGTGGATATCCTTTTCCGTCTTGCCGTCCAGCATGAGCCACGCTCCCCATAGACACTCTAGTCGGGGGAATCAACCACCATATTTGCTTTTCCAGGGTGATACGATGCAGTATGTCATAGTCCTTACGTAGCTCCTAAACATCTTCTGCGACGAAGATTTAGATCCTTCGTGTGAACACATGTTGAAGGCTCTTTGTGATCGGTGAAAACATCCATGAGCCTGTACGAGGTAGTGTCTCCATATTTTCAAAACGCAAACACCACCGTGCCAACTCCGGGTCATAAGTTTGGATAATTCTTTTCATGAACCTTGAGTTGTTTGGAGCGTAGGCTATCATCTTGGCCTTGCATCGGGAACGCAATGTAGTCCACCTCTAGAAGCGTGTAATACATTACTAACTCTTGATCCTTAGATGGGGTAAACCTTTAGATGAGGTAGTGAGTCGAGTTTTTAACTCTGGAAACTCTTCTCACCGCTTTGCTCGGCCAAGAATTTCACCTTCTTACAGTCGGCCTAGTCGAGAGGATGCTATAGAAAGAAGCCTTTCATAAAGCATTGGTAATAGCAGGCTAGACCCAGAAACCACGATTTCCATTGGGGAGGTAGATTACAGGCCAATATTTATTGTTGCTATCTTTTGAGGATCAACTGAATACCCTCACCAGAGACCACATGACCCATAAAAGTCACGGACTTCAGCAAGATTCGCATTTCTTGAACTTGGCGAACAAGCTGGCGGTCTCTAAGTGTACGAGAAGTACTATCCTTAGGTGATTAGCACGCTCTTCCTCATTTCTAGAGTATACTAGAATTTCATCAATTAATGCAATGACGAACATATCCAAAAATGCCTTTGAAGGCTCTATTCATCGGAGTCCGCAGAAATTTGTGGGGGGCATTTGTAAGTCCTAAGGACATAACCATGAACTCGTAGTGACCATATCAAGTCTTGAAAGTTGTTTTTGGTATGTCACACTCTCGACCCTTAACTGATACGACCACGAGATCAATTTTAGAAAAACAACTAGCTCCTGGTAGTTGAACAAGTGTCAATTCTAGGTAGGGGATACGTTCTTGAGCGTAACCTTGTTCAGCTTTGACAATAATCAATGCACATTAGAAGCGAGGTCTTTCTTTCGCACAAATGATCTTTGGAGCACCCCGGGGAAGAGATGTTGGGTACGATAAAACCCTTATCAAGAGGTCTTTTAGATTCTCCTTCAACTCCTTAAGCTCGAGTGGAGCCATTCTATAAGGAGGGATAGAGATTGGTTGAGTATACGAAAGAAGGTCTATACCAAAATCTATTTCAGCTCGGGGAGGGACTCCGGGGAAGTTCTTCGGGGAAGCACATCGGGGCTTCATTACGACAGCTGCCGGCGGGCTTGGAGAGTTAAGGGTCTGGTAAGATCTTTGGCCCAAACTAGTGGTAAATGCACCATACCCTTAGGCGAACTCTTTGCCGGGTCCATTTAAAGCGCTCATTAGAAGTGAAACTTGATGACTAGAGTTGTCGAAATGGGGCTTGGCCGTGTGGCTGGCCAACCTTAACCCTTTAATTAAGTGGGGTTGGGACAATTTTTATAACCAGTTTAGAAATGATGCCTAAACTTGACCTCATTTGATCCAGAGCCTCAGGCCTGGCAGTGAGCCTCGAGCCCATTGACCGCGAAACTTAAAAAATAACTAATTATTAAATATATAATATATTAACTAATTAAAGAAAAGAAATAAAATAAAAATATTAATATAAAATAAAAATAATGAAAAAGATGTACATTATACATTTATACGACACCGATACATACCGTACTACAACTAGACTACTAGAAGTCTAGAACTATTAATATTTAATAGGATTATATTTTATATAATAAATTAATAATAGGATAAAGACTTTCCGGCAAATAAAATTAGATTTAAGTCTTCAAATTCTACGCTTTTCTTCTGTTGTTTTGGCTCTTAGTAGCTTTTCTTCTTAATTAGTCACAACCTTCTGTTAATTTTTTATCCCTTCATTTTAGTGAAGGACTAAATTCGTTATATTTTTTTCTTCTTTTGGTTCCATCTTAATTGTTATCTTATGCATTTGTTGTTATAATAAAGATTTATAATGGTTGGTGATTTTAAAGTAATCACACTTTTTTATTTATCATGTTTTAGATTACGCTTAAATTTTATTTTAAAGGGTCAACCCTTCCTAACGGGTGGCACCTGCATTTGGGTTGGTGCTGACACAGGTCGTTTTGTTAAAAGGGCCGGCTGTCCTAACATGATTTAACTCATTGGCCCCACTAAGTTGAGTTGGGTTGGGTTGGTGGCCGGAATTTGTATTTCTATTGACGACCTACTTGCGAGTCAAGCGAGCATACTTAGGAGTATATCCAATCCATGCGAATGAGAAAAAAGAGGGCAACCATGTCTAACTCTACTAGATCGACTAGAATGACTTTATTCAAGATTGAGGCTGGGTAGTTTACATACACCCAGGATGGCTCACATCTACGACTCGCCAAGTGGAGCGAGAATGATTACGAGAGGACCTGCACGCGATATCAAACTGGACTTCCACATAGGGAGTCACGATGAAAGTGTGGCTCCTGGATCTAGTAGGGTATACATGTCTAGATGAAAAAGCCCATAGCACTACTCGTGACCACGTCGAGCTGACTCCTGATCCTGGCGAGAAGACAATGCATAAAAACGATTTTGGTGTTGAGCGCCCATCCGTGCCTGAAGTGTTGGCCTACAGAGCTAGTTGGCCTCTTTTGGAAATTTCTTTGATAGTCAATTGTGACCTTCCACGATCATTGACGAGGCATTCTTCAGGAAGTCGATGACCAAGGCGTGTGGCGGCCCTCCACGACCACAGAAAGCACTTCTCTAGGTGGTTCTTGCCACATTAGGGCAAAGGCTGGATAGAGATTGCGGCGTTGAAGCTATGGGGCCCGAGCGAGATGCTCCACCTCTCCGTCCTTACGGGATCCAAGTAGGCTGTTGGATGAGCGAGTGTTGGAGCATTTTGCTCTGCTGTGCTATGGGAGGCTACTATTGCCCGGATGCTTTGATGTCCATAATCTGACTGGCCGATTCTCGCCCATTTGTTTGTCCAGCTCCAAAATCTTTCAATTTTATGCCTCAATTTGTTGGCCATGAGCTTATGAGGCTGGAGAGATCCGATGTCCTTGATAAGGATTTCTATCCCGCACTCCTTAAGGACCAAATTCGAAACTCCATTCACAAACTTCAGCATGCGAGCCCTTGGCTCGACTACTATCTACGAGAATACTTGAACAGCTTTGTTGAACTCAGGCATATTCTTTTACTATTCCATTTCACTAGCCCGGAGTTGATGAATTATGCCACCTTGGCCTCCGCAGCTTAGAGGGAAGAATCTATCGAAAAGGCGTAGTGCACTCCTCCCATTCCACAGTCTTTTCCCATTTTGGCCTTCCCCTCCTTCCATTGCTCGTACCATATCTAGGCTAGCCTTTTTAGCGGTAGAGCGTAAGTTGGCACTCTCGAGGAGGCGACACCCACTAATTTGGGTGATCTTTCTTATCTCGTCCACAAACTCACGTGGGTCCTCTCCCACCTTAGATCACAGTGAAAATATATGAAGGGTTCGCTCAGTGAAATTACGCACTCGGGCGTGAGTGCGGATTATTGTTGATGTACGAGGCGAGCACGTGAATAGTCACCCCGAACTCTACGGTGGGCCAGTGCGTCAGGAGAGGCTATTGGAGTTGGTGGGCGAGTCGGTATGCATCACGGGGCCCTCTTTAGTTACCACGTGCGGGGAGGCATAATTCCCGAAATGAAATAAAGCACGAGTTAGGAGAATGATTACGGAATTGAAAGTTTCAACGCACGATAAGAGTATGAACAAGGAGTTTTCCTAATAACATCTCGTAGCGTCCCCCCGTCATAAGTGTGGAGCGCTTCACACTCATAAAAGGGAATATACTCAATGCGGCTTTCAAACATGCGGGGATAGTCTAAACCTAGTCTTATGATACCAAGTTTGTCACTCCCCAAATCTTACACCACAGGAGAAACACGATACTTGGAGTTACAAGTAACCCCAAGTTAACTCCGGGTATATCATACACTAGCATTACGAGTAAATATATAACTATAAGGAAGATTTTAAGTAAAATATAAAAACATTTATGAGAATGAAGTTGATTCATAATATTTGAAAACATACGAAAAAACTGCAAGTCTAAATAACCTGATCGAGTTTTGAAAGCCACTACAACTAATGAGTTGTGGGACAAGCCCCGGCTAACTCTAGGAGCTAAGCAGAAGAACATTGAGCTTGAAATAAATGATCTTAAGTCCTCGAAGAATGAGGACTCACCAATAGTGCGGATGGAGTCTTCGAGAGCGATCGACTAGTGAGGCCCGAGGCGAGATCTTGCGAGTTTGTATCATAAAATGATACAACATAAAAAGGTATGCATCATTACTTTGAATGTCTTGAGCAAGTGAGGAAACCATACACTAGAAATGATAACTTAGCGAAAAAGACACAATATTGACTAAGCGGAAGCTTCTTTGACGAATAAGGTAATAAGATGAGATGGTATGAAAGACCTGTCTAATGGTCCAAGGCATGCACTAAATCTAAGATACTAAACTAAATTAGTGAATAATCGAGACTAAAGCGGTAGTAGTGGGAGAGTGCTCATCGATATATAACCACGTGAGCTAGACGTGGAGTCAGATCTCTCTATACTCTATCGGTAGGACCCAATATACCTTGCCAAGGTATAAGGTCATGAACTGGGTGATCACGGGTGCAGGGCCATGAGGCCAATAAAATATAACCTATGGTGGCATCATAGTTAGGAACACGGGGAACTAGAACCCCGATCCGCTCGGTGCTAAGTCTTATTCCCTTTGAGATAGTCTTAGGCGATTTCCAGATGAGTAAGCGGGGCCTAAGACTAGTCGGGAATACCTATCTGTAAGCACCACGAGAGTCTTATCGGATCGAGATTACGTAACAAGGTTCTAAGACGAGGTTAGAGATGCTTATACAGAAGCGTTGTAACCATCCCAAGAACAAACTATATGTAATTTGCAGGGTCCTAAGGCTGGTCGAGCTGTATCTACGAAAGTTTCATGACAGAGCACCTTGAGAATTTCTGTAGTCAAGCTAATCGGCTAACATTTAGAGCTAACCTTGGATATTCTAACGGTTTGGGCAAAAAAAAAAAAAAGACTGAATATTGGCCGATTTTCAATACAACTAACAACTTGGGAGTCCCCAACGCGATAGAATCAAGTAAAATTTCGATATTATGCACTATTGCAGATTATAAGCTTTTCTATATTCACGAGCTAGGGCTAGAATTCACGTTATAGGAACAAGCAAAGAAACATGGTTACAAGCGGTGGAAAAACATCAACATTTAACATAAATGATACTCCACATGATTTAAACGAATTAAATGAGATAATTTCATTACATTCGAAAGTATAAGGCTAGAGGCGATAGAGAAAAAGAAGGATCTCTTGGTGAAACAAGAAAAGAACTATTCCCTTGTTGAATTCCCACATACGCTAGAATTTGGAGAAAATCCTAAGATAATTCTAAAAAGAGGCAAATATGCCGCCCTAGCCTTTTCTCACAAGCTTCTTATGCATTCTACACTTAGGATTGATGGAAAGAGAGTGAAATGAATGGGAAAATGTCATCCAACCACTTTAAATCCCTCCTAAATGAGACCAAAATGATGGGGTTTCAGTACTAAAAAGTTGGAAAAATTACCAACATACCACTGGAAGAAGCGCCCGGCGCGACAGCGAACGACGGGCCTCAGAGTGGGTCGTTAGTCGAACCCACGACCGTTGGAACCCACTTGGGTTTAGTTCACCGGGTCCAGCCATGCCCACTAGAAATGAACCACGCGGGAGTGTACCACGAGTCCGTTGGAAGAGCGGGCCCAGTGGTGGTATCTTGTTAGTGCGGTAGGAAAACTTTGCCTTGAGCAACGATCAACACAATGACTCATTGATTGGACCAACGGGTCATTATCCGACTTGTGGTCCACACTACTAGGAGCACAGGGGGTAGGAGATGGGTGGTAACAATGGCTCGTTGGTGAACTACGAGCCATTGGTTCCTCCGTTACTCGGGAAAGGGTCCTCTAGGATTCGAACTTTGGATCAGCGTGCGATAGGGCGGATCGTTGGTTCAACCAACGAGTCATTATGCTTCGTTTTCCCCATTCCCCCTTTGAAGGAAAATTGCTACGTACGACAATGACTCGTTAGAGCTTCCCACGGCACGTTATGCAGGTCATTAACGATAAAATTTCTGGTTTTTCTTACGGACTTTCTTGAAATGCAATTACAGTCTGGATGATTTCAGGTGTCCTGATGGTTGTACGTAGACCTTACCACTAACTCAGAGGTAGAGAGGATTGTTTGATAGACCCTCAACTCAGCGATAAACTAATCAAAGCAGCCCAAAAAAAAAAGTGGATGAAATAAAGAATATTGTCAAACATTAACTGTGCAAAAAATAAGAGACAACGAGTTAATCAAGAAGTCTAGGGCAAGACACTACACATAATAATTATACGACTCCTAGTATGGACATATTAGATAAGCAATACTCTACTCTCTACTAGCCTACTATCCTAATTGGTGTCCTCCACAATCTCTTATCTAAATAACTAAATATTGTAAATGATTTCATCAAGAAAACATTTTTCTCCCTACTAAACCTCGAAAAGGAAAAAAAGAGAGAATAAAGTACACTTATTTGACTCAAAAAATATAAAAAGTAAAAAGACCAAAATAAAATCATTAATATGTAAAATGAATATACACTAGCAAGAGGATGTTATATAGACAAGATTCAAGGGAGATATCACTCCAATATAGAGCTCCAATTAAAAAAACTATAGAAGAGTTAAGTGGTCAATTATAAATTGGTTTTTTAATCTCCTTGATGTTATTTTGAAGAAATAATTCTCAAGTTAATCTTGAAGGAATAGATAATTGATTAATGACTCCTTATTTTGGTATGTCAAAAGAAGTTTGTGTGATGCTTCATTTATCATGACAAGAGTTTATTGTTGAGCGATAAATTTCGCTGCAATCTTATGAATATAAAGGTAAAAATGAAAATCTTCAAAAGAATATACATACATCTAAATTTTGGGTGATAATATTATTTATTATGAAATTTAATTGATAGATACTTGTTATCTCAATTTTTATTTTAACATCAATCTCTTTTTATATTCCACTAATCTCGTAAATCTTGGGATTCTTTTTCTTCTTGTCATAACACTATTTCTATATTTGTGTATGTTATTTTACTAATTAATAATTATCTTTTATTGTGTTTCTTTCTATAAGCTTGACACACACACTTAATTAGCTTTCGAGAGATATATATAATTTTTAAGAGGTAGTTTTATGTTAATTTTTGTGCAGTTCAATTTTTTTGATATCTAGAAAGAGTAACTTGTGTTAGTCATTTTATTTAATTAATAACCTTATATATCGTTTTACACTTGAGGTTTGTGAGAAAAAGAAAATTATTCTTGATCAATTAACCTAATGTTATAAGATTTGGAGGAGAATATCTGCCCGAATCGCGTCACAAATGAATTTTGAAGGTTTAGACCTTTGATTATTACAAATTTATTTATAATATCGGGGGAGGGGAAGGGGGGGGAACATTTGGATAGTAAAGGCACAAGATTAGAGACGATGAAAGTAAAGAGAAAGAGAGAGAGAAGGAGAAGGGAAGGAACTAATAAGAATGAATTATTTATTATTATTTTTGACCTTGAGATAATTTTTTATCTTTAATAGAATGTGAAAAAATAGAGAGACTAATTTCATTCTTTTATCGCGAGGCGCCTTGAATTTTATAAAATATTTTTAATTCAAAGAAAAAAATTCAAATCTACTTTAAATGGTGCTGAAAATTTATTATATTTATTTTGGTTAAAAGCTTTAATATGAGGTATTTAGTGACTTTCTATACTATAGTTTGTAGGACATTAGATAATTTTTAAAATATTTAAATAAAAGTAGTAAATGCTACTATTTTATCTTACCAAATGCTAGAATAAAATTGATTTTTTTGAGAGTGGTCCCATCGGGTAACTCTGTCCCCAATATCGGAACAGCGGAAAGAAATTATCTATTATTATTTTTATCTACGCTAGAATTTGAATATCACATCTCGGCGTTCTCAACCTACTTCATTAACCACTAGGTCGCACTCTTAAAATTTCTCAAGTATTATTTAGTACTATCTCCATTTTAAAATAAGTGGTGTTTTAGCCTTTTTAATTTTTGCTTTAAAATAAGTGGTGTTTTACATAAACAAGAAAACATTAATAATGTTCTTTAAAATTTACCCTCATTTAAATGGAGAGAGTTTTACATATTCAAGATAATATTAAAGAGTTAAATCTTTTTCAAGATATTTATTAGGGAGTAAGTGGGTAAAAATATGTTTTTCTTTTTAAGAATATATGAGTAATTTTCTTTAAAGGGTGTGTCCAAACTAAAAGCACCACTTATTTTAAAATTGAGAGAGTATTCATTAATTGTTCTTTGTCGTAGTTTGTTAATCGTTTTGACTTGAATTACTTTTCTAGCTACCTTTGTGTCTACCATATAGTACATGTACATTCACAAATGTAGAGATTCTGATAACATTACCCACTCTCTTGAGAACTCATTTGTGAGATTATATGAAATATGTTAATACATTGTGTGTTCTGCGGTGCACAAAGTAAGTAAATTTTTAATAATAAGAAAGTAATTATTTAATAGTATGACTTAAAATTTAATGTGCATAGTATAACTTAAAACTATATTAGCAAAATGCGAGAAAAAAAGGATGTGTTTTGTAAAAATTTGAAAAAATTCTTTTTTCGTCTTTAGAAACTTTCAAAATTCAAGTCAATATCTAAATAATGAATTAGGGTTTTCTAAAAGTATATTTTATCAATTTGCGACTAGTATTTTATAAGAACTTATAACTTTTCAATCGACTTATTATCTTATAATAATTTGTACATTTATTCTCAATGTTGAGATTCTTGATTTCAATCAAGATATAATATCGAGAATATAATCGTATCCTTGTTGATATCACAAAATTATTTTGTTAATATCTCTGTAATTGAATTAGTTATATTATAAATCGGACTTAAAAAATCATTGCTAGGATAATAAGTAACTCAAATGAGAACAACTAAAATTATTGATAATTTTTTTTCGAACTTTTATAAATCTTCTACACTTATTAGAACTATATCCATGAAATGATTATCTAAAAAACACCCTTTGATTTTATTATCTCTTGTTTTTGATAATATCTCAATTGAGTGTTTATTTATTTTCAATAACTCAATTAAATAAATTGAAATAGATTCTTAAATAATATAATCCAATATGATCTTCACTATTAAATATAGATCTTATTATCTATCCTAAACAATATTAAGACTTTTATAATGTGAATTTGTTTAACATTGTACACATGATTATAAATTAAGTCAATTCATATATGCAATTGCTTAAATTTAGGTGTATCAATATAATATACAGTGAATTTTTATATGAAAAATAAAACGGACCCTCAAAATAACTTTATATTTATTTCTTTTCTTGTTCTTCTTGACTTATAATGTACATACAGTTAAGACAACTAATATAACCGGAAAAGAATGGCGATGCTCTCCAGAAAGAAAGAAAAAATGATGTGATAATTATCAATGTCAATTCACTCGACTTGCTTTCGTTTCGTCTTTTGGCTCGAGCTATAGCCTTTGATATAGTTTCAATATCTGAGTATTTAATCTAATCATTTATTTTTTACATTTACTACACTATAAAAAAATTTATCTAAAAAATTCGTCGTTAGTTTATCACTAAATAACTCATAGCTAAATAGATTTCGTTACTAATCCGTTATAAAATAGGATTATCAATGGTTTTAATTTGTTTCTTAGAGACACAAATTCTCCATGGCTAAATATTATTTTTAAAGATATAATGTCCAGGTTGTTTTGTAAGAATTTTCTTTGTGATAATAGATAAAAATTTATTAAATATACATGTAAATTTGTGCGCCCCACCTTGGGGAGGCACGTAGCACACAGTGCCCTGCAGGACGACTGCTTGCGGCGATTGAGCCTAAGCACCTCTAGTGCGGCGACTCTAACTCTAGGATTGAGAAAACAACGGGCTATATAGCGGTTGTAAATACAACCCCCGGCCAGAAGCCAGGCCTATAGCCACACAGTGTGAAAAATAAACGGCTAAACGAGACAAACAATCATAGGGAGTCACATGCGGTAGATAAGGCCACCCATGATGTCTGGTTGCAAGTGAAAAGTAAGATCGAGATAGCTAAACGGGGCCCTACACGGCCAACACATAATATAAAACACATATGGGCCCCACACAAGGAAGTATCATCTAGCCACGGGGAAGTAACACAATTTGCAAGCCTCTAAGGAGTAATAAGATACTCGTGGGGACGGGGCTGACCTGCCCATCTTTTAATTACAAAAAAAGAAATAAACTTCTATCACACAAGCTCAGGAAGAGGGGAGGCGTGAGCTCTGTCTGGTGGCCCAGACTACGAGGGACTGCTCCTCATCCTCTGCCCCTTTCTGCCAGTAATCTGACCTTCGAGAAGTGGGCGTCGGTACAATTGTACCGAATATGTAGGCAATAGATAAGTTGAATAGGAATAGACGTAAATAAAAAGAAGAGTGAAAGATTAGCAGAGTGCGCCTGCGATTCGTGTCTGCATCTAAGCCGACCCTACATGTACATAAGCTAGGCGCATACTTACACATTTATACTACAACTAGATAAGAATTCATACAGAACCCTACGGCCCCATGGCGGAAGGTACAGTAAACACGGAATAACCGTTAGGACCCCGCAGAGTCACAGCGAGTACATCTCAATCTATATACCCCTACTCAGGTATCAGCTCTGCGATACTGTGTCAACCTACAGGTTCCACTGGGTCTACAATTGGGCACTTGGCCTAAGCGTAGTTGGGCAGTACGGGAGGATACGATATCTACACCACAGGCGTAAATGCTCGGCAGGGGGTGTGTATAAGGCCAACCACGGCATATGAGGATTTGTATCCCCATCTTCGTCCCTTGCGGACGGCATGCCGCTTTGTAGAGCGACGTATCCTCGCCCTGGCGAATAGCGGCCTGGCCCATTAACTCTTGGGCGGTCATGAAGGCTTCTAGCGAGGGCAACCCCAACCTAGGTGCTATATTGACACATCAATCTATCTTGTATAAAGGCGTATCTTGCCTTCTAGGCCTCATGCTAATGCTGCACAAACACGGGATAATACGTATGTGGGTTTGTCATGCAGGCACGCCATGTGCCATGTTGTCCAGGATATGACCAGTGATCATGATCTCTATTAGTATGGGATGAATGAGGCAAAGATGCAGTGGCCTAACAATACTGAATGTCCTACTCGGACATCTAAAGCGATGAATAAGCTGTGGGTTGCGGATAGCTAAACTACTTTATTCTTCTAATTAAGCAATATAGGGTTGGGCTTGGTCGAACTTGCTTCTCTGTGATCGGCACTACGGGTCCTTCATAGGGGAGCTTCTGGGATTTCCTTAACTTGTGAAGTTTAGCTCCTTTGCAGTATGGCGATCTCTTGACTCCTTAGCGGGTATGCGAATCCACTCGGATCTATATTCTTGTGCAGGAAATTCTCAATCTTATAGGCAATTCTATATAGTGACCCTCTCCTAGCACTCTGTGCCTCAATACCTTAAAAGAACCGGCTAGGAGTGTGTGGCCCATCCGCGACTGCGTGTGGACCCCTCCTTGGGAGCCTTACGGGTTATCTAACTCCCGGGCAGTAGGCTGGCTTGTTGGTGTCCTACATGATAATTGTTAGGTCATTAAAATCGACAATCGGCCGAGAAATAAGGCTAAAGGGATGGCGAACAATCACTCAGCCACACTAGACAACCTAGTGTCGCTAACTCTAGAATATACCTATTCTGTCTCTATTTATGGTTCTAGAACGTGCGATAAAGCCAATGACCTCTAGGGATTCTTTCTTGCCAAATACGGGTATGGCCCAGTGCGTTAGATCGCCTAGCTGCCTTTATACTATTTAGCAGGCGATTCGAGCCAATAAATCTTGCGAGCTTCTAAAGTCTAGGCACGGCAACAAACATATAAGTCTACCATCACAATAAAGGCGAGAACTAAAAATGTTTCTATAGCGTTCATAACGCAAATCACATTTAACTTGCTCCCTTTTAGTGAGGGGGTCTACAACGATTACAATCAATTATATTTTTCTAGAAGCTAACCAAATTTATGTAATTGCTTAATCCCTATTAGAAGTTACTTGCAACATATCTTATATTTATATATGTATCTCAATAACAATTAATTAAAACATATTGAATTACAATCTAATGGTAGCAACCGTCTGTGCGAATCGTTATTTCTATTTGAGAACATAAATTAAACAAATTATGCGACCGAGATACTATGAGAGTTAAGCCTTACATACCTCGTTCACCGTTTTCGACTAGCGATGAGTAACGCTCGTATTCAAGCGCCTTCTTGCTTGTAATCATATTAATGGAAGAATAGGGCCAACTATTTCTTGCATTCGAAAGAAAACCATAACTTTATATATATATATATATAGTAACTATATTTCAACCTATCGAAAGATGATTAAAAACTAAGTAATTTCTCGGGAATCTAGAAGGGAGAAATACTTACTTTAGGCACGTGATCGTATTGACACAGTTTGGAACAATTCCATCAACTTAAGGTCGGTGGGACGACGATTTACCGGGCATATTTTCACGAAAAGAAAATAACTTCTTTAGTGATGCTCCCTACAACTTTATGTAATACCAGGAAGTTAATTTGGATTTGGATGGCGTTTAGTGGCGATCGAATGATTTTTACTTGGTTTTCTTCGTACTCTCTGATTCACAGTAGTGATTATTTGAATCTTTTGATCCAACGTCTAAGTGTGAGACCTTTATATATAAGATAGGACGAGGCTGGGCATTTTTCGCCATCCGCATAATTCTGCTCCGGCCTGGGTTATGCCTTATTGTTACGTGGAGAAGCTGTCGTGCCACCTGCCTCTTGGGCAGGCAGTTGCGAGCCTCCTCCGTGGAAATCCCAACAAACGCTCGTTATTTTCAGCCTTCTCAATATGAACTCTAAGTAACTCTCAACCAACACAAATAGAGCGACTAAGCGTTAAAGAGCTTTCTTGGGATATTCTTCCCAGACATTAATCCTCAGATGATTAACCATGCAGAGACCTGTTACCCATAGATTACCATCCACAATTTTCAGCAGAGTCCTCACTATAACAGTCTTAAATCACGAAACGAGAAGAAGTCCAATAAAAGTACTTCACATAATACTATAGCATTCACTTCACAACGATGAAGTCAATTATCTTACATATATATGTATGTAATGCAACTTATGAAACAACAACAACAATATACCTCTAGCTACAATTTGACCTAAATGCGAAAATAGCGAGGATATCTATTTTCATATCATCTTTGCTTCCCGGGTCATCTCCTCTCGATTCTTATTAAAGCCATAGCCTGCTTTAGCAGCTTAGCGACTGCGGATCTTTCGATCTAGTATGGCCTCTTGGGCTTCTTCATAAGCTAACTCCTCATGGATTTGGACGTATTGGCCCAGGACTGATCAGGGAGGGATCTCTTATACACTTCGTCAACATTGATACGTGAAAAGCTGGGTGAACGGATTCTAATTAGGAGGTAAATCCAATTCATATGCCACTGGCCTATCCTTCGGTGAATCGATAAGGCTCGATAAACCTCGGGCTGAGCTTGCCTTTGTGCAAATCTTGTCACACCCTTCATCGGTGAAACCTTCGAGTGCCCGGAGTCACCCACACTAAACTCTATAGTTTCTTCGCGCACGTAGGCATAAGATTTACGTCGGCTCTGAAGCCGGTCGTGAACGTTCCACGATAAGCTTTTTACACTTTTTCCTTCTACCCATTTGGCATGTCGGGTTGCTCATGCGCACATGAAGTTATCATCCGAAGGCTTCCACTTCAATTTATAGTGGGCCTCGAGACTACGAGAGTTGTATATTCTAATTAGCCACCAACTGGCATCACAAGGAACTGTGCTTAAGTTAGCATGTGTCATAGTCTGTTCTAACATCCCTTTCTAAAATTTAGTCATAGACTTCTCTCCCCTCTGTCGAGTTGCTCCAATCTTGGGGCTCCATGCACTCCATCCACTTACGGGGTATTTAACGACATAAGTCTTAATGGCGACATAACTTCATACGGCGAGACACGAATTGACCTCATTGGTCTTATTATGCGGCTTCCGAATAAGGTCGGAGCTACACAGTGTGAGGTAACTACTATGGCTTGTATTCATATTAATTACTCTCCACTCCCTTAGAACCACGACCATCTCTTATATTGGACCTTTCGGTTCTGCTATTTCACCTTTTACGGCACTCAGGGCTCTGCTTCTATGATTTAATGATATCTCCTTTCCTCTCGTACCATCTCATTGCATTTTCGTTAAATTAAGAACAGCGAGCACATGCACCTTAGCTATGGTCTTCTATTTGAAGTTCGCCACCCTTGGAACGTGAGGTCAACATCGGACCTTGTGACCTTGCTTGTTGTTATATTGAAGGCAAAAATAGCTTGTCCATTGGGCCTTGTTTCAGGATGCACTAGATTAGAGTCTCAGTGTCGGCACTCTCTTACCTTCCCCTTAGGCGGGCGTACCGCAACATTTTAGGCTACAACCTCCTTTGTCTCTTAGCGTGGCAGAAAAGTCCTCAATATCTTGTTCTATCAACTTGGAGGTGATTCTAATTTCCCCAAAAGGAAGTGCGGTATTCGTGCTTTTCCTTTACCTTCCTTAGGCGAGCTACGGGGTTCATGGTACTAACTTACATTGTATCGATAAGGATTCTCAGAGCCAGGTTTGAGCCTAACTATGCAGCTGCAATCGAACCCCATTTTATTCATCTGACCTCCCTATCTTTCGATATCCTGAAACTAAGATCATAACCATTATCTTGCGAACATATCTTGCCATCATTAGCATGCTACGGCCCGATTCAGCCTTTTTATGACTTGAACTTGACAATTGCGGAATTTATCACCGTGGATTTGTTACACACACACTTTGAGTAGTGGTAGTCTTACAGCTCTTTTACTTATTACGGAAGTGAAATTCTGGACAACTTATATAAACATTGGGCTCCTGCTCTTTCCTAACACTTTGGAGTGAATAAATCCAGCCTCGCAACACTATTTACTCCTGGCAACATTGCCTCCAATTCTCACCCCCTTTTCTACACTTTGAAACAAAACTATGAGGTAGTAATAGCCTTTTCTTACCGCAATAAAACGGGAATATGGAGCGTATAAGAATTCGAAAGGATGGAGGTGGGAATCCTGCATTTCCCTCTCTTTCTCACATCCGTGGGTAATCTAATATTAGCTGTCGTCTTACAAATCTTATATATCTAACGAAAGGGTCGGCTAAAACACATATCCTTTACTACTCCTGGCTTCCTACTCGAGGTTATAAAAATAGTAGGATGGTGTTGGTAGATGTATCATAGTGTGAGGTTCCTGCTACCTCGGGAGAGTATTGGGGAGATCAGGTGTCATCAAATCATGGTGACTATCTCCCAAGCTGGCGTCTTAATGTGTTACCTCCTCTATTCTTGTAGTTATCTTGCAAGCTGGTTGGTGAGCTGTCTATATTAAACATTACCACTGAGCAGACATGGCAAAGAAGAACATGGACTAAACACCTATAAAACTTTTCTGCCTATAGCAATCGAAGAAGAAAAAGTAACCATCCTATCATGCTTTGGCCTCCTTCTATAGTATGTGATTTTAAGCACATCCATAGACAGGAACTCTACCTTAGCGGCTGCAGAGACCACACCAATACGACACCTTTGATACCAAGTTTGTAATGCCCCACCTTGGGAGGCATAGGCGCACCGAACTTTGCAGGACACAGGCTGGCTGGCTGATTGAGCTAAGCACCTGCAGTGCGGAAATTACTTCAACTTCTAAGAATCGAGAAAACAACGGGCTATATATAGTATTTATCAATAGAACTGGCCGACAAGGCCTATAGACACACAGTGAAAAATAACGGCCTAAACGAGACAAGCAATGCAGGAGTCACATGCGGGGCAAACAAGGCCACCATGATATCTGAACCTCGCCCAGCCAGGTCAGCGGATACGCGGGGGCCCCACACGGCCAGCACACATAATCTAAAACACATAAAGGCCCCACACGACCAATATCATCTAACCACAAGGAAGTAACACAATGCAAGCCTCACAGGTAATAAGATGGTCGGGACGGGGCCACAGGCCTGCCCACTCTTATTACCAAACAAAAGAAATAAACTTCTATCACACAAGCTCAGAAGAAGGGAGGTGATGGCTACAATGCGTGAAACTAGAACTACGAGGACTTGCTCGTCATCTATCTGCACACTACTTGAGCAAGTATCTGACGCTTGAGAAGAGGCGTGAAATGATATAATGCCCAGAATATGTAATCCAATAGATAAGCTGAATAAATTTAGAAAAGTAAATAAAAAGAAAAGCTGAAGATTAACCTATATGCCCTCTTGATTGTAATCTTGCATCTAATTGACACTACATGTACATAAGCTAAGGAACGGCATACTTACACATTTATACCTTTACAAGCTAGAAGACAATAATTCATCTGAGAACCCCACCTGGCCCCATTGGGAGGTGTCAGCGCGAACCTTTCGTTGATGCCCTGAAGTCTTGGCGAGCACATCTCAATACTGTCGGGTGTAAAGCTCTCTGCTCGTGGCCAACTCTTGGTCCCTGGGTTCCTGGCCAGGCACTTGGCCTGAGCTGTGGTGCAAGCTACGAGTCCGCAGACTCCCGTTATCCCACCTACAGGCGTAAACGTTGAGGCGGGGGTGTGTATCGCCAACCACGGCATGATGATACGGATCCACATCTTGCGTCCCTTCACCGACAAACATGCAGCTCAGCAGAAACGTATCCTCGCCAGCGAGGCAGGCGACACAACTATTAACCCTTGAGGCGGTCATGGAAGGCATCGCCGAAGGCAACCCAACTTGAGTGCTATCTTGACACATCGATATTTGTATGAGAGCGAATCTGGCCTTCTAGGCCTCAGCATGTCACTACTCACTGCAGGATGTCTGAGCGCCATTTGTCGCAGGAGCAGCCCATGTCACAGCTGTGATCGGAGGATCATTATTGATCATGATGCAACGTGATGCGGGATGAATAGGTAAAGTGCAGTGGCCTAACAATACTTTGAATGTCCTACTCGGACATCTAAAACTCGTGAATAACTATGGGGGTTCTTGAGGATGAATAGTACTTTATTAACTGTTAAATATTCATAAGGTGGGCTTGGTGAGCATACGCCGTCGGCACCTGATTATTCATAGGGAGCTTGCCGGTCTCCTTAACTTGTGGTTAACACTTTATCTTGCTTGATACTCTTTGGCTCCTTAAGCCTTATGCAGATCACTCGAGATCTATATTCTTGTTCTGGAGCAAATTCTAAATCTTATAGGCAATTCTATATGGAGCTCCTCTTCGGCACTCTGTACTGAATACCTTACAGAACGCTAAGGTGGCAGTCGCTGTGGACCCCTCAGCGAGGGTACTTGTAGGTTTATCTAACAGGTGACCACAGGATGGCTTGTTTGGCATCCTCAGATGATATATTAGATGAGCTAAAGTGGCAATCGGCGATAAGGTAGCTAAAGGGATGAGCGGACGATGCTGTCCACTAGACAACCTAAGTGTCGCTAACTCTAGAATATACCTATCATCTCTTTTATTTCACGGGTTCACAGGCGATGATAATGTCAATGACCTCTAGTGATGTACTCACCTTATCTGAGCATCATGAGTGATTGAAGCAGCTACTTCTTGCCCCATCTTGTTTAGCAGAATTGATTAGGCCCAATAACTCTTGCGAGCTTCTGAAGTCTAGGCACGGGAAACAAACATATTAGTCTACCATCACAATGTTTGAAAACTAAAAATGTTTCTATAGCGTTCATAACGCGAATCACATTGGCACTTTTAGCAAGGGTCACATATTTCTGGTCGATATTTTCTATGACTGTTGAAATTTATGCTTGTAATCCTAATGGCAGGTTACTCGCAACATATCGGATATTTATATATGTATCCCAATAACAGCTAATTACAACATATTAGAATTTAAAATCTAATGGTGTAGCATCTGCGACATCAGATGATTATTTCTGTTTGAACATAAATTATTAAAATTATGCAATGGATACTTCTTAGAGAGTTAAGCCTTACATACATGGATTACCGTTTACATTAATGATGAGTAACATGACTCCGTATTCAAGTTGCCCTTATCACTTTATGTCTGTAGTGGTTGAATAGATAACTTCATGCTGAATTTCAAAGAAAATGTAACTTTATATATATATAGTAACTATGTTTCAACCTATCGAAAGATGATTGAGAACTCATAATTTTCCAACGGGAATCACAGAGGAGAAATACTTGCACTTTAGAGCATGTGATCATATTGACCTAGTTTGGAACAATTTCATCAACTTAAGCTCTAGGGAATACAATTTTCGGCGTATTTACGAAAATAACTCAGTGTGATGCCTGCAACATACTTTAATACCCGAAGTTAGTTAGTTTGGGCCATTTGGCACCATCGGATGATTTTACTTGGTTTCTTCATACTCTCTTGTTCTGGATGTGATTATTTGGATAACGATTACTTGTCCAAAGTATTGAACCTTTACTATACTTGAGCGACGGACAAGGAAGCGTGGCATTGCGCATCGCGATTACGCACCGTGCCATGTTGGCTAACGCGGAGGAAGCCTCTGAGTGCCATTTGCCCCTCCCCCAGGCATCTTGGATTCGACCTCCTCTGGTGAAATCACGACTTGGCGTTCGGCCTTTCCACGGGCCCTATCTCAGTATGACACTCTAAAACTCTCAACTTAACACATACGAATAGGCCAATTAAACTTTAGAAACTTACAGGGTGTTTATAAAAATTAACCCTTACATAATGTTTATAATATCTAATTTGATTCTAATGACTAGCTTCTAAAAATAACAATGTAGTTCTATGTGATGAATATGATGCACACTTAGCAAAGAAGGCTTTTGAAAATTGAGCTTACCTATACCTTTAAAAGCCTCTTCATCGAAGTATAAAGTACTTATGGAAATTTGTAGTAATGAAAAATTAATACAAAATAAAAAATTTGGAGAAGAACTAGGAAGGTGGAGATCAGAAAACTCAAATAGGCTCAAAATTTTCATTTCCACATAATAACATTTTTCTAGAGAATAGAGAGTTCAACTCTATAGAGTTTTATTACTTATCTTTAAGTTGATCTCCAATACCTTAGCTCATTCAATAACTCATTTTTAACACTCACCGAAAATAATAATGTTGGTGAGGCTACTTGGCACTGATATGGACATTTAGTGGGAATATTGGGATCACAAGGATCAAATGTTGGGAGCATTTGTACGGGCTGGGAAGTTTGGAGTTTAACGATAGGGATCATCGAAGCTCAAAACGACTACAACTTAAATATAGCAACATGACTGGTGATGTCCGTCTGAGATAATGGAAATGCAACAGCTAATAGTTTGGGAATAGCAAATGAAAATTTCCGTCAACATGTTGGTGAAACAAGTATGTCTCATCGGCCAATATTGTCATAACAGCACATGCAAATGAAAATGATGGAAGTGGTTAAATGAAGCCAGGTGTGATGCATATGTTGATTTCGTTAATACGGATGATATCTTCGAAGATTGAATCTCCAAGTTCTAAACTGTGAAGGCAGCATTGTAGTTTTGAGTCTTTACATTTGATGATATGGTGAGTGCTTCTATTTAACTTTATTGATGTTGCAATGTTACTATTTTCTTATCTACTTGTGTTATCATGGGAGATTTTTTTAAAAAAAAAAAAATTATTCTTAAGAAATGACTTGTTTCTCATATTGAATATTGATAATAATATTAGCAGTTGTTTAGATATGAGGATTTAGGTATTAATCTGATATAAAATTTGATATTAGATTTATTCTTCGTGGCTATTGGTATTATCTAAATTCAAATAAATTTTTTAAATCAAAATCTATGTATTATATATCCTTATAGCGTTGGGATTATACTCTTTAAATTCTTATTTTGATGAAAGACCTCTTAGCAAATCGGATTGTATATAATATAAGGTTAAGAATTGAGCATTGTGAAAGGCAACATCAAAAGTGAAGAAATTCGACACCAGCTCCTTTTGGTTAACAAAGTTTTTCATAATTTTTCTTACAACTAACTTATATTTAATAAAAATATTACCGTAATCTCCTATTGATACTACCTTAAATCTAAATATGCCGGGAGGCACTTAGCGTATCCACTTTTCATGAATAAAATATCACGATGATTCGTCAACTTCATCCAATGCAGTCCTAGGAGCTCTCTTTTTCTTGTAGAGACAATGTTGTTTTAGCATGGAAATTACATCTTTAATTTTTATGGAGACTATGCTTAATATCATTTTTAATTTTTTATATTGTGTCGGTGAATATTATAGGTTGGCCAGAGAGCAAAAGTTAGACAACTATATCATAAAGTTTGATATGCTTCTACTAAGTCATATATCTCAAATACACTAACTTTCGAAAAATAGAGAAAGGCTGACTAACAAGAATCATTTGATAAGTAAATAATAATAACACAAAATAGGAAAAATGTTTTTAAAGTGAAATCAATGCAATATAAAGAAATATACAATGCAATGGCTAATGACTATGTAATGACCCGCGTGGTTGTTTTGTGCCTTTAACTTGTTTTCCCTTTTTATCCTTTCCATGGGTTCATTATGTCATATGTGACTTGCGAGTGTGAGTGGTATGATTCCCAAGATGATTAAGATGAGTTTTAGTTTGGATGTTTGACCAAAGTCTGCTTTAGGTTTACGATGTCGAATTTGAGTTTTGACGACTCTTTAGGTTCAAGGGTGATTTAGGACATTGTTGGGTGACTTGCTTGGATCTTGAGGTACTCGATAGTGATTTGGGTCATTAGTTGAAATTTTATTATTTTAGAAAGTTAGCTTGGGCACAGTAATATTTGAGTGAATACACCTACATATCGGTGATTTGACAGTTTTTAACAGTTAAAACATATTTTATGATCATTTTCTCTATTGATTTGTATTAGGGAGGTTCCGAATGAGTTTTAAAGGGTTGATTCGAGGACTTGATCTATTTTAGAGTTCTTTGGTACTTCATGTATGGGTGGAGACCACACCGGAAACATATGCCCATGCCGAATAGTCTCCTTGAGCAAACACCCACTTATGCGAGTCATCGGATTAAGAGGTCACTCCTACGGACTCCCCATCCACATCGACGATGTCGCACCCAGGAGCTCGTATGCACTTGCATGTGCGCTCCTTCATAATGTTGTCCTATTTTACAAAGTGACAATATTATGTGGCACCCGTTACTATGTATTTCATTCTTCCTTCACGAGCTCGCCGAAGAGAGGGTTAATTTTTTCACTTCTATGAAAATCCCTAGCCGAATCAATATATTAAACCCGATATGATTCTATTTGTCCTTGACATAAGTCATAGAGTTCTAGAGTTTGGTTTGAGGTGATTTCAAAAGTATGGTGCTTGTTTTAGGCCCGGAGGTAAGAATCTAACCTCGTATTTTTCTATTTATGAGTAGTTTTCTTAGGGGTGTGTCAGTAAAAGCACAACATTTTGAAATTGAGGGAGTATTCATTGTTGTTCCCTTGTCCTGAGTACGGTAGTCATTCATTAATTGTTCCTTGTCCTAGTCTGTTAATCATTTTGACTTGAATTTCTTCTCTAGCTACCTTTGTATCTACCATATAGTACATGTACGTTCACAAATGTAGGGTTATGACTGCGTACACCCTACTCTCTTCAAAACTCATTTGTGAGATTAAACGAAATATGTTAATACTATTATTGTGTTCTTGCAGTACACATGCATTAAGCAAGTAATTTTTTAGTAATAACAAAAGTAATTACTTAACAGTATGACTTAAAATTTAATGTGCATGATATAACAAAGAACATATATAGCAAAATCTGAGTGAAAAATGATGTTTATTTGTAAAAATTAAAAAAAAATCTTTTTCCGTCTTTAGAAACTTTCGAAATTCAAAGTCAATATCTAAATAATAAATTAGGGTTTTATTTAGATAGCTGAGATAGAAAATATAGCACATCATAATCCTTCAAATATTATTTTTTTGTTAACACCTTTTTCTAGAAAGTATATTTTATCAATTTGCGACTAGTATTTTATATGAAACTTAAAACTTTTTAATCGTCTTATTATGTTATAATAATTTGTACTTTTGTTATCGTATTTAAGATTCTTGATTTCAATTAAGATATGATATAATAATATGAAATATGCAATCACATGTTGATATCACAAGATTATTTATTAGTATCTCCACTGTCAATAGAATTAGTTATATTATTAATATCAGACTTAAAAAATCATTGCTAGGATAATAGAAACACAAATTGTAATGACCCAGATGTCGTTACGGGATGGTTAAGGGCATAGAACACAGAAATCTAGCTAAGGATGAGGTAGGAGGATGTGAAATAAACTAAGTATAGAACTGTGCGGTTTTGGGTAGCTACTGTTTTGGAAGACCGTTGCAGCAGTGGGATTTACGCTCCACCGAGATCATGGTAGCGGTCGGAGTCCCGCCATGGAGAAATATGAGTGTAACCATTGGGATCGCCTTAGCGACCCTGTGGCTGCTATAGCAGGTCCGCTGAAGCAGAATTGTGACCGCTGCAGTGAACCACGAGAATCATAAAGTGAATTTTAAGTGGGAATTACAGGGTTTTACCCCATTTCTCAAAGTCACGATCAAAAGGTCTAAACTATGGGAAAACCCTCCAGAGCAGTGAAACTCTTCACCAAGGTAAGATTTTTCGATTGTTTATCTCTACATAAGTAATGTTGATCCTAGAATCCTTATATACCTTTAATGGTGGAATTTTGGGAGCGAGAAGACTCTAGATAGTTAGACTAAGGATTAAATATGGGAAGATTATGGTGTGTTTAGACTTGATAATTAGGAGTATTAATCACTCCCCTAAGATTATTGTTGAGAACAAGGATTATGCGAGAATTGGGACCCATAACTTAGTAGAATTAGGGTTCATTTTTTAAAGTTCCCTGAAGGGGAGGGTTTGATCTTCTAAAACCCTTATTTCGAAGAGTGAGTAATGAATTACTCTTTGTTTTGTTGTAGATAATGAGTAATATGAAGCTGTGAGAAAGGGCAAGGCTCCGGTGGAGTGATTGATACTTTGTGTCTAAAATCGAGGTAGGTTATGGTTATAGGATTAGACCTTACGTAATGGCTTGTATGCTTATGTAATGACTTTATTTGTTTGATCTTCAGATATTCCTTATTATGAGAATTTTTATGTGAATAAATGAAAATTATCATGTTGATATGATATGAATATAATCTGTTGTTGAGATCGTGTGGAAGTGTTTAATGAACTTAGTTTTATGAATCTATCATGTGAACTTAGTGTTGTATTCGAGCAAGTGAGAGAGTGGAGCGTAGACTTCGATGAATTGACAGGTGTGTAT